>OMOT01078073.1:0-10587 GCA_900312575.1 Acanthochaenus luetkenii
CAACAGTAGAATTAAAGAACCGGGGCAGGGCTAAGGGGACACAGAACCTAGAGCCTAACAGAAGGCACTCAGTTAATGTAGCTGATTTAGAGTGACTTGCAGTAGGTGCAAGAGTAGAATACACTTAAAGTCCTAGATTAATTTGATTAATTCTAGGACATTATTTTGGCATCCGATCAAGGCCAAAACATTACATTACATTTATTTTACACCTTTTACATTTATTGTGCACCTGTCACGAAGACCAGTTTCCAAGTGTGCAGAAGATTTCTGTAATCATTCACGTAGTATATATGCACAGATACACATACAGAAGCTGTAATACAGATGAGTTATCGTCCGTACTAAACCTCTATTCTTGATTAAAGACTAGAGATTAGGAGGCTGTTCATACGTTTATTTTCGGTCTGCAGAACGGATCTCTCTGAGCAAAATGAACCCAGTGAGAGATCCTCAACTCTCTGGACATACAACATTTATAGGCTGACATCAAACAGAAATGTGGTCAACCATTAGAACAGAAGATATTTTAGCATATAGATGAATCACAAACAACAGGAAGAGACAGTAATAGCATCCCTGACCACTGACCGAAGTTTATTGGCCTGACAGGAGGCAATTCAGCAGACCACTCCTTATCTCATCTTTAGATCTCTAGGCAGACACTTTCAAAGTTCAGAAAAAGCCTCTTTGTTCCTGTTAGAAAACTGTGAACTATTTAACATAGGTTTTTTCCCATCACACCTTATCTACATATGTGATTTGCTGCTTGTTTGGAAGTGGCCCACCAACACCTGCATATAAAATAGGTCTATAGATGATTCTTTGATGTGAGGACTTTATTTTGTACAGGAATATTCATTCACCAACACAAACCACTTTGTTTTCACACTAGATCCTTCTTTCCCAAACTCCTTCCCTCTTCTTGAGCTTGAATGAGAAAATGGAACCATCTGTACCTTGTTGATCCAAATTACATGTTTACATACTGTGTACCGTGCATCGATGCATTTTTCTCATCACAAACAATGGCAGGTACCTATTATGCTGATTATACTTGAGAAATTAATGGAATGGTATTGAGTGTGTGTCACTAAACAGCTCTTTTTTAGTACTTTCAATATTCCTACAATCTTCTCTTTTCACTATCAGCTTGCCCTTTGACAAGCAGAGTGTACAAAATATTAGGGCTACCTTCTAGATATGGAGTTGCACCCACATTGCACCATCTGTCTCTCAGTTGTATCAAGGTGTAAACGTTCTTCAGTCTGTCTCCGCCCTTCCATCGACTTCCTCCTTTGATAATTGAAGTGCGGTTGATAGGGGATAACAAATCAATAGGGTTTCACCTGGTCAGTCTATTTTATGGAAAGAACAGGTGGCCCTCATATGTTGTACACACTGTGTGCTCTTCAGTAGCTCTGAGTTGCTGGTGAGTTTACTAAGATGCAGTGCACTATTACTAAGACGAGCCCATCAAATGTAATTATGTGTATTTAACGGTAATGAAAGCAACAGACGATCAGTATTTATAGTCCAGTCTACTGTAATTAATTGCCAAATGAGCCGTTGGTCTGGTATATCAGGGTCAGGCGTGTTGCTGGTAAAGTCACAATGGGCTTTTCCAGCCTTTAGGCCACAACCCTGTGTGGTGTCCCCTGATATTAAAATGGGAAACATTCCTAATCAAAGTAAAATAGCTTAGAATATATGTCTATTGTTTAGCTAATTCAAAATTGCTGCCAAAAGCTTTTGGACTACAGAAGCGACCAAGAAATCCATGATGCATGCTTGTACACAGCTGTTTCAGGCCAAACAATGAGCAGCTTGATTTCCTTTCCCCCTGTGAAATTAAATGTTTTTAGTTATACTGTAGGTATACAGTAAAAATCAATACAATGTGTGCGCACCATTGGTGTGTTTTATTGTTGATTTAAAGAGGCAGTGTATGCTCAACCAAAATACTAAACAGGTGCTTGATATAAAATGAGACAATGAAATAGACAATGATCTAGGTTAACTCTCCTTTGTTTAGAATTTTTTTCCAGCAATGTTTCAACCTCAGTGGTTTGCCTGTGTAACTTTACAATTAACACAACAGTAGAATAAGCTTAGATTCCTACATCGCCGACATTGCAAGCAGCCAATGGTAAGGAGTGACACTCACACTGTCCTGACAAGGGATGTACACAACTTTTCCTGCAACTCCATTATGATTATGTAAGGTCGAGGTGTAGGACAATAAATAAGAGCAAAGGACAGATTTAGTAACATTGTTTTTTTGCATGCCACTTTGAATTCTTATATGGGGCCTGTTGCCTTAAAAGGTTGGGAATCCCTACATTCTACCATATTGGCTTGCATGTGATTTAGCTACTCTTCTCTGCTGATCATGAAGCTGCTGTGACAGGCCCCACTGTATAAATAGAAACCTATCTGCAGCCTCATCTGAGAGGGTGCTGTCGTGCACAGCAGAGAGTGGCCTGTGGCAGGTATTGGGCCGATATGATATGACCAGCACCTGTTGTGTTTGAGCATGTCTGATTGTGTTGGAGCTGTCGTCGCCTGCTCTGTCTGTGCCGGTAGCTATCCTGATGGCACTATGCCAGGTCACCGTCACACAGCTTTGACACATGTGTGAGGTGGTTGGGGTGGTACAGTGGTAGCCATTGTAGACGTTCCCCTTTATGCATTTATTGTGCATCCATCCTGCATTAACATTGCAGGCAATTCTTGTTATGTTATACAGTAGAAACAGATTATTGTTTTAACATAAAAATCTGGTAGTTTCTAGACCATTTATCCAGACAGCTGAAAATAATGAAAAGTGCAAATATTTTATATACATATATATATATTACAAAAATGGAGCCAAAGTGAAGCAGTGGTTCAGCAAGCATGCAGTGAAAAGTGGGACTTGTTGCTACAATGGCTACAGCTGTCACACCACCGGGAAAGAGGGATGAGGTACATGTCAGTATGGGTGTACATTTTCAAATGTATAAAAGACACCCACACAATTTGATCTCAAGTGGTCTTTGTCAGGCATATGCATGCAGAATAAACCACTTCTCAATACTTAATCATATTTAATGCGTTGAATATGTTGCTCTGCATTGCACGCGCATTAATTTCAAATGCCATAAACCGTTACCACTGCATCATTCTGTTGCAAATGCACTGCATTGTGTAGCGAGTACTGCATGTATTCTGTGTTCATTTTGTATGTGTAAACTCAACCAAATGTTATTTTCCCCCTTTTTTGCAACATGGAATAGTTTCCTGAGGAAAATATTTAATCTGTGTGTTCTATCTTTCAATATATTAAATCAATAATCACACCTGATCAGTTTCATCTCAGTGCATATATGGGGCGAGAGCATTGCACAGAACTGCAGTAACATTAATGCATTATGGAGTAAGTCTGATTGCATCAGTTCAGTGTGCCGGTATCCTTGCATGTGTCACTGTCGCACATTTTACATGAAGCACCTGGTCAGAGTATTATTTGTGTCTGCATAACCTTGCTGTAGAATAGGGGAACTTCTCAGTTTTTTCGTTCAAACATCTATAGCCCCTTTCTTTCATTAAGACCCAGCGCGGAATAGCTAGCTGATAACCAGGGTGATGGCTCATCTCCCACACTGGCTGCTAATCTCCATCACAGCAGCATGGAGAATGCATTAATTCACATCAGGGATCAGCGGCTGTCATAAATAAAGACAATTAGCTGTGCTTTGAACATGAACAGCTGCCATTTTACCCCATGCAGGTAATCATTAATTTATCAAACTATGTATCTTTGTTTACGAGCCAACATTGTTCACTTTCACTGAGATACAAGCAGGACTACACATGAATGTCGTAAAATTATCACATTTTCTAGGGCACCTATAATGTTCTCAGCAGTCTTGTCATTGAGGGAAGGTATATAGCTGATTGCATATGCAGTGAGACAATCAACATGGATTTTATTTGTTTGTCTGCCACTGCATGTTGAGAAGCATTCAGCCCACATTCAGATTCAGATTCATGCTTGTTTAGCTGTTAGTAGTTTGGAAGACTATAGCGCATACCAAGGACTTTGATATATTATCAGAGGGATCTGGGAATATTGAAGGGAAACTATAAATGACAAGTGCAACAGAAGCTATGTTTGATTAAAGAATTCAGCATATGCAGAAAGACAAGCATGTGAAGAGTTAATTTCCGAAACGCTATATATTCATCGTTAAATGTCATTAAATGATTCATTCTGTAAAAGTGCATTATGCATATTTTGAATTAATGTTCTTTGATGTCCATTATACATGGACATCAAAGAACATAAAGCCTATCATTTCCATTACCACTTTGGTACTGAAGGGTTTTTTTCCCACACAAAATGGGACATCGCATCTGTTCTTTTTAGTTTGGAAGTGAGTGCAAAGAAAAAATATTTTTCATAATCATAATGAGATGCTCCTGTCAAGCTGTGACACTTACGGTAATTTGTGATCCAGGGAAAGTTGACTGAGAATATTTTCCAGCCCTGCCCTGTTTCACATTTATATAGCTGGACACATTCACACCTGGGTGCTGCCCAATACAACTACAGCCTTCTGCTGTTGGGCACTTGGAGCTGCCTAGTGTCTACCCATACTTGATGTGGGGTCCTGTACTTGCATGTACTGTACTGTATGTGTCAGTCTGTAATGTGATGCGTTGTCGCTGTGGATTGCCATCCTGTAACAATGTTATCGCAATGAGCAAGTCGTATTCCTCACGCCTTCACTGTAATTGAAGAATACAAGTGATTCTGATTCTAATTCTGGTGACAATAACATCACCTGGAACAGTTTGTACATGTTTGATCAACAACCTCTCTTTATGATCCTATGTTGAATGGTTACGGTTAGACCTGGGTCAAATAGTAGTTGCAAATAGGCTTATTGTCAGCATTTGTTTTAATCTGCCTGGAGCACTAGATGAGCGGGGTGTACCTTTTGAGGAAGATTCAGATAGAGTCAGGTAAGTTATCAATTGCAGAAAAGCATAATGAACTATTATTATTTCATTTTATATTAATTAATATTATCCTATGTGGTAAACCCCACCCAGCTGTCACCAAAGTAGACTAAAACCAACCTTTAACAGTAATGGCAATTACTGTTTGAAACAGACCTGAATGTGGCGGTGAAATTAAACACACATTTAGCCTCTGAACAGTATTGATGAGTTGACAAATGACGGAACTGTCCACACTAGTGTGACAGTCTCAGCTTAACAGACACACAAAAGGAGCCACTGAAATCAACCACTTACTTGAGGCCAAGAAGACAAGGAAACCCTTTTCACATCTCTAAACTAACACTGCCAAGAAATGCTCGCTTTACACACTTTGCTGACTCTGTACTCGATGGACATTCTTCATGTTGGATTTAAAGGGAAATACTTGAATTTGAAATTTCAATACTATCTCCCATAGCCAGAAATAATAGTTGACCTGCCCCCAATATCTTCTATCACACTGAAAAAAGTAGAAAACGTGACTGTAACAGTACCTGGCATTATTTCCTGTGATAAGGTTACATGCTCTGGTTTTGTACAGAGAGTGCCGTTTAATATGAACCACATTTATATGTAAAAGTTCGAACACTAGAGTTCAACAAAATCCGTCTCCATTAATTGTCAAAGGAGCAGCTCAGGGCTTTACTTCTGTATGAAATTGTAGATTGGAATATTTTTGTCTCTAATTTCTACATATGGCAGCAGATGCTTAGTGACAAATACTGATAGGGCAGCTCTAGGCCATGAAAAAAAAAATACATCAGTTCTTAAATGAAGTGGAATATTTTGAAAAACACAATTTCGACTGGATAAAGTTGTCAGCTTGACATTAATATTTACATTAAATGCTTTCATAACTGTGAAAGGGTAGGAGGAAGACATAATTACTTCAGCTGAATAGCAATCATCTCAGTCTTCACAAAAGAGTGGTTCCAAATCAGAAAGCGTGAACAAGGATGAACTTTACTTGATGCAGTTAAAATGGACAATGATTGATCCAAACTGATACAATATTATACTATAGCAATGGTACCAGAGATTATGTGTTTTACTGGGATTATGGGCAAGACTGTGATGCAATAGGCAGTGTTGTGCATGAATGCGCTAATATTTCTGGTGAACTGAACGTATCCTTTTGCATCTAATGAACATGAACGTGAGCGTTGTTAAGTCTCGCAAGAGTTAACAATGATCACGGCACCCGAGGAGTGGTAAAACATACATTGTTTTTTCTTGGACACGACCCCCCCATCCTGGGAAAACAATAATTTGTCGCCCAAAATATGTCACTGTAATAAACTATGTAATTTAAATAATATTAATAATACACAATGAAAGCACTTGGTTTTAATTCAAGTCATGAGAGAAGCTAGCAATGCAATGTAGTGTTCCTTAGCTGGAGTATTCGTTTCTACAGTCTGAAAGACTTGCACTACTCTTGGGTCCGGATCTAACGTTACTAAGATCCAAATAAAGGTTACTAATTTGCGTGTGCATTCAAAAAGTTTGAGCGGATGATTTACAAAGAATAATTGCGTAAATGACAACAGCTGCAAACGTGGTGCAGAGAGCAGTATGAGGGTTTTACGTGTATAATGGTTTGTATCATGGACAGTTTGGACGGACAACAGAACCGCAAAATGAATTAGAGGTGTTAGTGGAGGAGGCAAATAAACATCTGGATGAGCTACAGCAAAGAAATATGAATATGACAAAAGATAGCGCTATATGGGAGATCATCTTCGAGAAAGTTAACAGCCAGTTAAAGCAGTGTTGAAGAAAAGAGGGAAATAAGAAGACACAATTAATAAGAAGTTTGATTTTTTTTTAGGCTGTGAATGTTACATTTATTTGTCCCCTCCAAAGTTGATATCAGATTTTCGCCCCTGGTGTACACACAACAGTATAAAGTCATAGAGGTCTCTAACCAGTTCCCTGGTTACCACTAGTTAGCAAAGCAACCAATATTGCACAGCTAGCCAAATAATGCCATATAATATGATTGTGATGTATAGATCCCCTTCTTCCTTCTGGGTAATTCAACGATGCACACAACACATATAGCAACATATATAGAGACAATTTTGCATATGTTACATAAAGCTCACTTGTCCTCCACCAGAATAGGAGGCAGATAAGACAAGAGAAAGAGAGGAATGTGCCATGGCCAAACTAAACCTCAACACTTGTTACTCACCTTAGTGTGCTGCTCCACAGACTTCCCTCAGGGCACCACATCCTCATTATCCAACAATATGAACATGACCATGCACACAGGGACCACTTACTCTGAAAACGTTTTTTTTCTGCAACAGTTATTACATTACTTGTTATGTATATATAATGTGTATTTTTAACCTCTTTTAAAGCTTTTTATGCTGTCCATGGAAATCAGGGGTTGTCATGTTTATTGAACTGTAACTGAACTGAACTGTAACTGAACGGTAATACATACATACAATCATAAGTTATATGCTTCTCTAAAAAGGTGAGTCTTGAGACGTGATGTAAAAGAATCAACATTGATCAATGCTTTGACTGAAGGAGGTAGCTTGTTCGAGAGACGAGGGGTAGCAGAGGAAAATACTTTGTGGAGCCTTGTGTCAGGGATAACCAGAAGTCCAGAGCTAGATGATCATAGAGAACGAGAACGACAGTAGGGAGAGATTAGTTCTCATATGTCATCCAGAGCAGAGTTGTGCAGGGCCTTGAAGGTGAGGTGCATCACTACCCTGTAATGTACAGGAAGCCAGTGGAGGTCTCTGAGTATTTGAGTGATGTGGTGCCAGGAGGAGGTGAATGTCAGGGAGTCGAGCCACAGAATTTTGTAATTGTAGCAGTTTGTTGAGGAGAAGCCAGCGAGGAGTGCATTACAATAATAACCTTGAAGTGATGAAGGCATGCATTAGATGTTTCGCATCAGCGAATTTGAGGTATAGGCTGTGTTTCAGAGGTGAAAAAAAGGCCAACTGTTTTGTCCAAAAGGGCAGAAACCAGGATTACTCCAAGGTTCTTTACTTTCAGGGAAGGTGTTACTGTCATACTATCAATGGAGAGGCAGAAGTTGTGGGCTGTATCAGCTGTGGACTTGAGCCAGTGAGGATTATTTCGGTTTTGTCTGTTTAGTTTTAAAAAGCTGCTGTGCATCAAGGATTTGATATTCTGCAGACAGTTGTTGAGTGTTGCCATTGTAGCTGAAATGTCATGTGTGGATGTATATTTGAGTATCGTCAGCATACAGATGGCAGTTTAGACCATGGTTGCAGATAGTTGGTTTTGACTGTTGGCTGTTGACTGTAACAAACAGTGTTGCTCTGGTAAGACTTGAACCAGGTCAATGCAATTATTATTATTGGTATTATGTTTTCTATGTATTATTATTATTATTATTATTATAAAGACAATGATCAGAATCCAAATTTGATTTAATGTTTTAATAAAGTATATTTGCACATACATTTTTCTTGGTGTAGTTGCTCACATAGACACATCTAAGCTGCTAACCATGACTGATAAAAGGGGCAGTAAAGGTTTAAGAAGCAAGAAATAAATCGAGTAAAATGACGGCATGGCCATTATATTGCAGGAGCTGAAGGCAATCAACAACAAAAAAGATAGTCTGCAGTCGTCCCTGGAGAAATGAGAAAATAATGGGACTGAGTTCATCCATGGAGAAACACTTTATTAGTAAAGTTGATAGTCTACGAAATTCATTAACTAAATTGGCAAATGAGAACAAGGACGCTCTGAAAGCTGAGATAAATAAAAAAGATTCAAGATAATATGTACAGTTAAGAGCGAGAATTGAACACCTGGAATTAAGCATGAATTCCACCAAAGCGAAGCTATCTCCCAAATTTGACCCGGATGTTTCCATCACGGTTTCGGGCTTGCTGTTCGTGGAAGGAGATGATGTCATGGAGAGGGTGAAGAAGCTGCTGTCGGAGGCGATCCTGTGTGACCCAGTGCCGGAGGTGGTGGCCATGGAACGGATGGTGCCAAGAGGCCGGGTTTGATTAAAGTGGAGCTGCGTACAGTCCAGGACAAAGTGGCTGTGTTACGTCGGAAGCAGAAGTTGAAGGACAGCAAAAGATACAGCAACATCTACGTGTGCTCTGCCAAATCACATGTAGAGTGGCTAATAGAGCTTAATTTCAGAACCCTTCTAGGAGAGATTCCATCTGGAAAATACTTTTTTACAACTGGTAATGGTTGAGTGGTCAGGCGAATTTTAGATCGCACAAAAGACATGAGCAGATCGAGAGACAATGAACAGGACTGAGATGGAGCATCGGCACAGACAGGTGCCCAGGAAACTCTTTCACTTGTGCAATGGAATGTTAATGGATGGACTGCACTGAACTGTAAGTTGAGAAGTTATTTTTTCTTTCTCTACCGACCTGATATTGTTTCCCTAAACGAGACCCACTTAACGGGACAGGACTCAATTGACTTAGATGGTTATGTGTGGTTTGGCAACAACAGGTAAAGCATGTGAATGCCCCCAAGGGTTCAGTGGGGGTAGGTATTTGTGTAAGATCCAATCTGTTAAGGTATACAAAATAGAAGTGTTGGACAGGGAAGTGGATGGAATATTCTCTATTAAATGCGATTTTCCCAGAACACAGGAAGAATTAGATAGTTGGTATGATAATCTCTGTAAAGTGCTACATGATGAAATTAGAAAATATACACGGGACAAATATTCTCCATCGAAATCAAACAGAATTCACAAATCAAGTAAGCCTTATTGAAATAAAGAGTTACAAGATCTTTGGTATGCCATGTACAGCTCTGAGCGACTATTCTTAAAATATAAAGGGGATAGAGCAGATAAACAACTCATCTTGAAACATTTTAGGAAAAGTCAACATGTATTTGATAAAAGATATCGTCTGTTCAAATGTAGATATGAAAGAGGACAGGTGTTGCATTTAGATCAGATCCAAACATCTAATCCCCAAAACGTTTTGAACGAGATTGATAAATAGGGCCTAAGAGGGTAAAGAAAATTCCAATGGAGGTGTGGGGAGAAAGGAACTTTAGTAAATAATGTTGCACAGGTACTCAATAAATGGGAAAAATAT
The DNA here is from genome assembly GCA_900312575.1 of Acanthochaenus luetkenii. Taxonomy (NCBI): domain Eukaryota; kingdom Metazoa; phylum Chordata; class Actinopteri; order Beryciformes; family Stephanoberycidae; genus Acanthochaenus; species Acanthochaenus luetkenii. The sequence goes on from OMOT01078073.1 coordinate 10,137, forward strand.
TTTTCTGTTCTATTCCAAAATGACATTAAAAATGTTGATGAATAATTCTTTGAAAAGGTCTGTCATCTGAAAAGCAGGATAGAGGCAGAAATGCTGGAGGAAGGATTCCATGCAAATGAGGATCTCAATGCAGAGATCTCCATGTCAGAGGTTATGAGAGTGATTAACAAAGCTAAACAGGGGAAAGCTACTGGTAGTGAAGATATTCCAAATGAGGTTCTGAAATCACCTCAGCTTCTTCAAATTATTTTTGGTTTATTTAAAAAATGCTTTGAGTCCAGTAGATTACCATCACTCTGGTTCAAATCCATTATATGTCCTATTCCAAAATCTCAGAAGGATGATCTGAGAGTACCCCTTAACTATAGAGGGATCAGTCTAATGAGTACGGTTTATAAACTATACTCCACTTTGCTTAACGAGAGATTAATAGCATTCCTTGAGAACGAAC
>OMOT01078074.1:0-13243 GCA_900312575.1 Acanthochaenus luetkenii
ACTATTGGAAAAATAGGAATAAACCAGTGAAGGGCTTTGTCCCTGACACCAACCCAGTTTCTCAAACAATCTGATAAAAGTTTATGGTCTACAAGATCAAAGGCTGCGATGAGATCTAAACTAATTAAGATGGAACATTCCACAGTGTCTGCTGTCATTGGTCACTCTGAGGACAGCAATCTCTGTGTGCAATGTCAGTTGGCTTGAAACAACTTATTATCAAACCATAGATAAAAATAAGTTGGGTGATAAGTCACGGGTCAAGGGTCAATATTATGTTTCTTAAGAACAGGTTGAACCACTACATGTTTTAAGCTAAAAGGAAAATGCTTGCTCTGACTGGATTGAATAACTCTTGAAAAACGTTGTAGGATATAGGGGACACTTCATGCAAGACAGTCTCTTTCAGCACTAGGTGAGAAATGGCTTCTACAAAAGTGTTAGATTGGTCCCTGTCTGTCTTATATCCTCTACTTCTTTGGTAAGACATACTGTATGAAAAATCCCACACTTCTAATTCTACACACAAAAAAATAAACTTTTCAGGGGAAACATTGAACATTGAAATGGACCCTAGAGGTATGAGGGCTCTTTGAAATAAGGTCAGAAAAATAAGCAGCTATTGAATCCTTTAGCAATTTCTGGTATTCTAGCATTCAATCTTTCATAATATTGTGCGTTTATTAGCGTTCCACTTGCGTTCGGCTTTTCTACATTCTCTCTTCACGGCCTGAGTGTTTTCATCTAGCCATGGCAGGGGTTTTGTTCTTGAGTTTTTGTTCTTAAAAGGGGCAACAGTATTAAGGATACTCAAGCAAGTGCTATTAAAATGATCAATAAGCACCTTGGTATTGGAACAGAATCACTAGTAGTGTTGAAAGTAGTTCATTTGCTGGAAGAGGCAGAGTTAAAGATGTGGGAGTGGGCACATGCTCAACAAAAGCATCTGACTAAATGCAATGCAAAAACAAAAATTATTGTTTTGTTGCTAAGCCATTGTAAAAGTGGCAGCAGGGTGGTCTAGACTCTAGAGGTGATGGAGAATACCCCATAACTGAAAGGTCACAAGTTCAATCACTACAACAGCCATGTGTGGGAGAACTATGTCAGACCCTCTATTTAAGAGCCTAAATGTCTAGAATGTACATGAAAAAAATGAACTTACAGTAGGTATGAGAGTTTCACGTTCTCTTTGAGAAGAGCAACCAGCTCTTTGTTGACTTTCTTTTTCGTTTTCTGTTTATCGTTTGTCTTCATGGTTTGATTTTCGGATGAAATAGCATGTGAATGCAATGCTTTAGCAGCTAACTTGAAAGACCTGTATGTTGGCCTTTCCCACCAGCACATTTACGAAGCATAATAGTCATGGCTAAAAAACAGGCAGAAAGCCCAGCACTGGATCACCACCAAAATGTAATCAACAGATCTTTTGGCCAAGGGCTATCTGTCCACCAGATTTCAGCCAAATCTGATATATCTTATAAACAGACAGGCAGAGGTGAAAACATACCCTCCTTCCAACTTCATTGGCAGAAGTAATAAAAATGAAAAATGAAAACAATCACAATATTATTTTTTTAAAGGGGGACCAAGCGGAAGATTTAGTAACTCAAGAGAAAGTAAATACGGTAATTACAGTACATTTACTCACATGAGTCGTTGTGTGTACTTGTACTTTTTGAGTATCTTTAAAGTACATTTGTACTGAAGTATTGTACTTAACTACATTTGAAAGCACATCCATTATGGAGTACATATTTCATGGCTCTCCATAAGCATCAGAAACTGGAGACATTCATGGTGAACGGTCAGTCAGCAAAGAAGAGAAAAGTAATCTGACTTTACTTTGTGTACTTTATTTTGCAATTTCCAATTTTTCCAATTAAAATGATCTAGTTTGAACTCTGTCCTCTCATCCTTTTAGAATTGCATGGGAAATATCACATCTAACAACATTCTATTTTCTAAAAAGTAACTGTAACTTTTACTACAGTACATTTTAAATTAGCTACTTTTTACTTTTACTTCAGCAGACTTTTACACCAGTACTTTTAATTCTACTTAAGTAAAGTAACAGTACTTCCACCCAAGTAGGATATTCTAGTACTCTTTCCACCACCATGTATATGTGTACAGCACACAATCGCAGTATCACAGTGCTCCATTACAAATACTCCACCCCCCGTTCAGACCCTGCCCCCTGCTCTGGCAACTTGCCTGATATAGGCACTACGTATCACCAAGTACCGAGGGGAAGTGAAGGAGTGCCTATTAAAATGAGTAATGAAACGGGGTCCTGGCATGAGTCTATACAAACTTCAGATAGAGTGAGCAGTGACGTTCAGGCCAAGTTTATTCAAGTTTACTCCCTATTTGTCAAATCTGTAAATGAATCGCTCGCTGACCCCCACCTCTCTCATTCCACCATCCTCACTTCAGCAGGGATGGCTGTATATTGGCTAGAGTTGTGTGTCTCCCGTAACCCAGGCAACAAGGGCTCTAAAAATAACTTAGGACCCAATGTAGTTCAGCCATTTCCGCCATGGCCTGTAATTCCTCACATCTAAAGAGAAGTATATGAACTACTCCACAATTACTGGGAGTGTTGTCACTGTTTTGCCTTTGTCTCTGAAATTGTGATGTATTCGTAAATCTCTAGTACCAGTAGAAGGACATTTTGCGTATTAGCTGGTTGAAGAGGAATCATGTGCAGTAGTTTTTGTAGGTGTGCATGCTACCGGGCATGCATGTGTACTGCATGTGTGCTTATGGGCATTACTGTCATACACCATTGAAAAGTATGATACTGCAAGCTGTGTGCCTTGATAAGTTATCTGAATCAGAGCAGCCAGATTTGAGGTAATGTTAACTAGTAGCTAAGTTAACTATCAGTGCTAGCTTTTTGTGGTAGCTTCCTAATTCAGAAACGCATCAGAAATCTAATCACATTTTCTTATCATTTAATGTGATATTATTTCACAGCTATATATCAACCAAATATTCAGCATGGAATAACTGCACTAGTGTAACACTATGGATGGCTGACATTTTTCCAATAGTTTCTGCTGGTTTAAATGCGTGCTATTTTTTGTTTGTCCTGTACTTGATTCTGTTTCTGTTTATCTTTTACTATTCTGTAATTTCCTCTGATTGACGTTCAGGTAGATCTAGTTGGCTCATTTTCTGTAAAGTCCTTTGAGACAGACATGCTTGTGATAAAGGGCTATATAAATAAATGAACTTGAACTTATCATAAAAGTACACTGAGTGGCTAGTGTGAAACACCTTGCACAACTTTGGAAAGCATTGTCCCTTGAACATTCAACAAGCTTTTACTTCTATTTTCTGATTGTATTGCAAGATACATCATGCTATAGACCTATTTTCTGTTTGTAACCGGTGATGATGTATTTTGTGGGCGGAGTCGAACTGGTTGCAGAAAGCGGCAGCATTGGAAAGTGTCAGCTATAGCTAGCTAACAGCAGTGTCAGAAGAATCAAATCAGAATTTAAGAAATCAGGTACAACATAGGGATATGGATCATCAAGATGTCGTCGATTATTGGTCTTTGCAATGGTTTGCGAGTAGAAGACAAGTCGGCTTACATGGATAAGCTAACCCTTAGCAATGGAATGAGGTTTCCTGACCCATACAGTGAGTCTGGTCAGTGGGTCAATGATCCAACGAAGTTACAGTGGCCGGACATCTTCCTATACCATGTGGAAAAACTGAGCGTGTACACAAAAGAAAAACTGAAGGCATACAAGTCCCTTGACGCCTACAATTTTGTACTTTGCGGTCATGTCCGGGACCTTGAATATCGAGACTTGTCTAATGATTTTTGTGCATTGCCTAGCCAGCAGATCTGAACTTTTCCATTCAAAAACAACCACTCACTTGTGCAGGACTGCGATCTCATTCTCAATGCTGTTTTCCTTGCCCTCTAATGCTTTCTTGGGGATGCATTTGATCGCCACCAATTTCTGGGTCCTCTTCTCCTCTGCCAAGACCACTTCAGAGAAAGCTCCCCTGAAACACAAACACAAAGGCCAGTCTGTCAGACCCGAGTCCATTTATCACTGAGTGTTTGGGCAGAGTTGTCCACATGCATCTATTTGTTGTGGATAGATAGAAAGGAAAAATCTTGCTTTGAGGTGAATTTGGCCAAACCGTTGTGATGACTTCACATCAGCTTCCCTGTCCTGAATATTACATTTAAATACTAGTGGGGATGCTTACTGATGCCATATAGTGTCTATTTCTAACTTCAGCATCCTCCCAAGGTCTTTGTAAGGCTGAGCCAACTTTTGGGGAGGTAACAACTTGGTGGGATGATATGGAACGACCACTCTCATGTCTGGGTAGCAATTCACTCAGATATATACAATTCACAAGTCACTCTTTCTTTCCGTTCTTTTTCCTTGGTGTTTGAATAAAACGTACTTATGCATTTGATACTTGCTCAACAATGTTTTAAATTTAAACTTTCCTTCAAGTGATGGACAAAAAGTGGCCAGCCATTTCTAGCATTTGCCAGAATTGCCAGATGGCCAGAGTGTACGTTCTCATTCTTCTGTACAGTATATTCTCTCCCTCTCTCTCTCTCTCCCCTCTAAAAATAATAAATGAAATCCAAGTAGAGAACAACTCAAACCATGATTAAGCAAAATAATTTTAGCATTTTCCCATGACCCTAAAAAACAGTGGAGGCAGACATTTCTTATGACCTCTGGGTTTTTGGCCGAGGCCCAGACAGCTTTGGCTGCGGCCCTAAGCTGTACAGGAACTATATGGAATCCTGACCCACCATTAGAGATCTACAATCCTGAGGTGTTTACATAAACACATAAACACATCTATACCAGTACAATAGTGCAAACTAGAGGGCACTCTAGAGCGCATACCTCCACACCATAGAGTCCCCTTTGTCCTACCGCATCCTGATCATCGTCAAAATGTAACCAATTGGTCGTTGCCCCATAACTTATCTCTCCACCACGTTTCATCAAAATCCATCCATAACTTTTTGAGATCTTGCGTAAAGACAAACAAACAAACAAACAGGGGTGAAAACAAACTCCCACCAACTCCATTGGCGGAGGTAATCAGATACAGTAAGGAGAGGCATCTTCTAATTGGATGAGCGATTTAGTAGAGTGTGAGTAAGCTGGGAAAGAAATATAGCTGTTAAGGTAAAGCAGCAATTCATCTTTTTTTTCTAGGTTGCTTAAAAAAGCCCCCCAGCCCTGCTACAGTAGTCTTATATTGTCTGCATCCTGTTGTGAACAACATACTGTATTTCCCCACTCAATTGATTTTAAAACATCACTTTCCAGTCTGACAGGAAACAAATATCATAGAAAATCAGACCTGATACTTCCCAAATCCCCCAAAATTAAGACTGTGATGGCAGTGGTCACAGATATATTGCATGCATTTAAGTCCCTACAGGATTTGGCAATAGGTTCTCTATGTTTGTTGAAACCACAATAAATACAATTTATTTCTGAAAAATAATTATTAATCAGGACAAAACTGCTTGAAAATTACATTTGTGAAAATTGTGGTTCTGTAATTTTTTTTAGGTTATAGATTGAATGTACGCTATAATATTGCAGTGTCTGGTCAAAAATAACATCCTAAATTGTCTGTATCTTTACTTGCATAATTATCTTTGTTTTCTGTCTTTGGTCTGGATTGTGTTTGAATTTAAAGCAATTACTCCGACACTACCCTGGCAGCTGCCCAAATGGATATTTGTTGCAGATATTATCCTGATTAGCACGTTTTTTAAACAACCAAATTAACTGAACAGGGGGTAAACACTCCAGGTTTCTATTTAACCCCTCAAAACATGGCAGGAGTGTCATGCACCATGAAAATAATTACCTAAATTGAAGGAAACAAGAACATATCTGTATGACTGCGGACACATTTTTATGGGGAAGTTTGCACAACAGGTCTTACTCGTGCTTCCTCAGAGGTTTTGCAACTCTACATTCACTCATGTGTAAAACTTTCACATTTCCCCCTGCCGAAATGTCAGTGTGTTAATTCAATTTCAATGCATGTTTTTAGCCTGGACAGTAATGTGTATGTGCATACGTGTGTGTGTGTGTGTGTGTGTCAGCTGTCGGTTTATGCCTTATCTCCTCTGCCACAGATAGCTGTAATGTGTGGGCCGAGAGAAACTATGAGCATCTAAGGGCTGGGTTTGCAGGAACATTATCAGCATAACAAGGAATGGCTGCTTGGCTCTGTGCCAATGTCTAAATAAAAGAAACTATGTGACCTAAAGACCACAACTCAACTACGGAAGATGCCCTCTGCAGTGAAAAAAACAGCTACTATCCAGAGTCCACAGAAATATTGTTTTCAATTTTGAAGATTACATTTTCAAAGTTTCAGACTAGGCATGACTGTCACCTCCTCAGTGCAACATTGGTTATGATACAGTGCAGTGTACTCAAGGCTTGTATGATCTACTTTAACTTAGCTTTAACTCTTAGTTGCTCAGTTCTAGTGGTCTACAACTTACCGTTTGACTTGAAGTGGAAACCACTGAATGTAAGAATTCACATTTTTTTATTGTCTAGAAAAATCCAATATGTGAACATGAACAGCTATCTCTCTCAGTCAGAAAAGGCTTGAAGGTAGAATGTCATTAACATGTAAAACATAAAGCTGCTCCACAGACAGTGAACAAGAGGATATTCATCTTGTAGATCCACAGAATGTTTGACTTTGTATAACCAAATTATCTTTACTCTACAATAGTGTTATCAGCTCTGAACCAGAAAATGTTCCCGTATCCCCAGGCAGTCCCTCTGTGTGTTCAGATAGTCTCATTTACCAGTAAAATAAGAATTATAGTGCAGCTCCAGATGCTCTACAGAGAATGCCACATCTTTCTCAATTCATTCACAGGCTCAGGTTTTACTTACAGTACTTACTCTGTTTTCTTGCTTTGAGAGTTTTTTCATGTTCACAAATAGTATTTGGACTGGTGCCAGTGTGACAATATTTCAATAGTCTATAGATTGCTTGGTTTGAGTGATAGAAACCCCTCCTGATTCCACATCTGGAATTGAATTAATTTTCAACCCCTATCCACCAACCAACATCTATACGATTGGAAATCTTTTTCCTTTTTTACCTGGAAAGGAGCTATTGAAGGAGGAGGCTGACTTTACAGATCTGCATGATTGACCTACCAGGAGCAGCAATAAACGTTGGCAACTTTGATTTAGCAACCTTTAAGACCTTCCTAGCATTTTTAACTCTCAAAAATTACCTGTGACAAATCTAGCTACTTTTTCAGACCACTGGGAACAATGTTAATGTGTTGACTTGCAAAACATTTGCCGACAAATTGGTACAGCCAATTTGTACTACTTGCTTGTCTAATCCAAAAGGTCTGATCACAGGGCGCAGCCCCTTAACCTGCTAAGGGAAAAAAGGTTCAGTGTGACAAATACACTGATATCAAAATTAGCTGGTGACTTCTAACAACTTTTTCAGTAGCCAATAGCTACTTCCTCACTTACTTTCCCTCTTTCATTCTATTGAGTTGTCTTTTCTGTTGTTTCTGTTGGCAAAGCTTCAGTCCTTATTTGATTTATAATTGGAGTTCTGTATTGATTCATTAAGCACGACCACATTTTCCCTTAATTACAGGGTGATTCTGTGTTACAAGGGATGGTTGGTCAACTCTAGGCATATCTGAATAAAGCTAGCGAAGACGGCTACAGCTATTTAGCATAACAAGGCTGCTAGCATTAGCTGCCAATCTGGCTGCATACAGTTGGCTTATTGTATCTTAATCAAATAGTCTATCATTATATCTCCCAGATTTATTATTTTCACCGGTGTATAAAACGGTTCCAAAGTCCTAAGTCCAGTCCAAAGGAGGTTCCAAAGTCCCACATTTGTGCTTTGTTCTGTGCTTGCGAAATTGTGCTTACTTTTATTCTGTTAATCTGTTCCTTGGGGTATTTGTTTTGTAACCTAATATTAGATTTTTTGAAAATTTGTTTCAAATAGTTTTTGATACCGTCTGAATTGTTCCTATTATATTTATGTAACCTTAAAAAAGTACCTTCTTTTCTTTTTTTTATAAAAGAGGAACAGTTGTGTTGTGGATCCTCAGAACAGATGACGTCATGTCTAAATTCCCTTTTGTAAAGAAGAGGGAGGTCTATTCATAGCACAACAATGCTGTGCCAATGCCTGACCTTAGACCACAATGTTTGAGTCATTTCAGTAGAAACTTCTAGAAACACTACATTGTTTAATAGAGTGAACAGAAGTGTCTAAAAGCAGTGACATATGCCTCCTTTATACTTAGCATTAACAGTGTTGTGCAAGTTCACACTTCTCAAGAGCTAGCTCAAAGTTCAGTTCACACAGATTAAAATGAACTAGTTCACGTTCATAGTTCACAGTCCCAAAAATGAACTAGTTCACGTTCATTTCTTCCGTTCAAAAAAAAAATCCATTCTTTTTCAGTAGCACCTCCCCCTGGATATGATTTAGCTGGATTCTATTTACACATGAAAACATGATGTGAAAATGCATCTCTGGTGTACACATTGAAAACAGGTTAACATTTCTCTGACCAAAATACAAATTGGTGCATATGTCGCTTCCTCTCATAATATTTACGCAAGTGTTTCCCATGCATGTTAATATTTGGGCGGCCTGCCTAGGTAAATTTAAAGCCCACCACATACATTTTTGTTTTGGATTCATTCCGGGTATCGTGATGCATGAAGGTAGTAGTTCTCGCCAATGTAGTTTTCAAACAATCAAGATTTTATGCTGCCAGCACAGAAAGCATGTTAGTGAACTACACTGACCATAATTCACTGCACCTGTGACGCAGCACATCTGTGCTCCTTCGAGTCGTGGTGTGTCTGTGCTGACACAAACTGAATGGAGAGACAGTTTGAAATGTAGCTCGATAGTCCGATGGAAGTATAATAGTCAGCTAATGTTACAATGCCATTAACTTACACTAGATTGGGAGACTTTAGTGTCTGAAAATTAGTTACTAGGCTTGTTAAATGAAACATCACTGACAAGTAATCAATAATGCTGCCGCCGAAGTAAACTGTGTTACAAAATATATGTGTTTGTGTGTAGTGTGGTGCATGGTGTGATGTACTATGTATATGATGCATGCAATGTATACTTATACGGGGGTGGCAGTAGCTCAGGAGGTAGAGTTCCCGCCCCGCAACTGCAAGGTCGGCGGTTCGAGTCCAGCTCCTCCCGGGAAAAAAAAACATGTCGTGGTGTCCTTGAGCAAGACACCTAATGCCGAATTGCTACCGTTGAGCAGGTTGGTACCTTGCATGGCTGCCTCCGCCAACGGTATGATGATATGTAAGTCGCTTTGGATAAAGGCGTCTGCTAAATGCTGTAATGTAATGTTACTATTATGGTTATGGTGATTGGCTCTTCAATGGGTACATTTACACCTGGATCTTTTACACAGGACACGTTAATGCCAGGTGTAAAGGGCGGAATACAGTAGTGTAGCCTGAACACATTTAGAAGAAACTGGGATATTATAGATTACAATAGTTAAACTGAGATATTTCAATGCAATTACAGTATTTCAAAAGCATATTCTATCTCCCAGTCCCAGTGTTTTGAGTGACCTACATATGGCTTTTCTGGTGCTCCGATGAATCTCCAAGTCAACAGAAGCCATGGCCTACTCAAAGTAGCAACTGTCCTGGGAACGAGGCCTTGTGGTCGCATCTCACCAAGAGAGAAAAAATAAGAAAGGCCATTAAGAATTTGGGCAGAAATCCAGCTGTGAAGGAGGTTGTCAGCAGTTCAAATTCCTCTGTAGGATCTGGAGCATTTAGTGGACATTCTCCATACACCCCCTGACAGACCGAGGGGCTCTGGGGAGGTGTCGGCTAGTTGCTCACACAAACATACAGGCATTAGAAATCTGGAAATCTGAGAACACTTAAGTATCTTTGACTATAGTGAGTCCCCCTGTCATTATTTTGCAATCAAACATTTTCCCTCCTCCCCAGAGACCCTCATTTTCTGTAAAGTCCTTTGAGACATGCTTGTGATAAAGGGCTGTATAAATAAATTAACTTGAACTCGAGCAACATCAGAATTGCATTTTTTTTACGATCCATGAATCAAACTTTGTGTGGGGCTGCACGGGGCCTGAACTTTAAATGACAAGTGGTCTTGATCTGCCTGAAGTCTTGATTTACTTTCAAATTGAAATGCTGGCTTTTAATGCCTTAAAGTCAAAAAGTGTGTAAAATGAGTTTAGGTGGGTTGACTATTAGGAATAGGGTCCTCTAATCTTTCTGGCTAGTAATGTTCATAAACGAATTAAAAAAGATCATACCTCCCGGGCTAGTCAATCACTACATTAAATGAGATGAGTTGTTCAACACCACTGACAAAATCTTGCACTAGAGGTTCCTTTTAGCATTTCTTGTAATTTAATCAAATTGGATGATGGCCATGTTTATCATGAGCATGATAATGATAGTCATTGGCACTGATAAGCTCAGGTGCCACCATACTGTTGTTGTAGTAGACAAAAGACAAAATCAATTCTCAGATTAAAAAGATTTAGTCTAACACTGGGACTGGTGTAATCAATAACAATGCGGAAGAAGAGGGAGGTAAGAAGGAAGGGGGAAACGGGGGAGGAAGAAGAGAAAGACTTCTTCCTTCTTCCTTATGAAAATGCTGAGATGGTATATCAAAGACAAAGGGCTCTATTTTTGTGAATCATTTGCACACGGCACAAAGCGCAGTCAAAGGCGCATGGCATGAGTGCACAGGGCGTGGCAACTGACGTTCGGCAATTTGGAAGCCAGAGGCGGAATACATTATCAGTAGCTGGTGGGCTGGCTTCAATTATAATCAATCAAACCACCTCTTTTCCTTCCCTTTAAAAGCAGTATGCTGCAGGGACAGCTTGGCTACAGGAGGGGTGGGGGTTGGTGGGGGAGGCATCCACCAGCCAGTCCCTGACATCTATGCGGCCGCCTCCACAATCCCCAATGACAGTGTAGAAGGTTTTCGGGGGATAGAGGTTGGTGTATCAGGTGAGAAATAGTAATTTCTTATTATCTAATATTTAAAAGGTCAAGTTACATTGTTAGTCAAAACACCCAAGTGATGGGATTGTATTATGCAGGCATCACGCACCGATAATGCACTATTCTCCTTAGGCCTACAGTAGATTATCTAATTCAAATGAGAAGGCCCATTGGCTTTCTAGCCTAAATATTTTACCCACTTATTGTATAAACCAATTATCTTAAAGACCTATAAAGGAGGTTTTCTTGCCTTAGCGGCCTATTTGTGTTGGTGAGAAATTCCCTTCAGTGTTGTTCTCTGTGCATCATGGCGCATACTGACAGTTCTACATTGGATGACAATCATTCATAGGGCTGTGCGATATGGATCAATCAATCAATCAATCAAGTCTATTTATGTGGCCCTTTTATACAAGCATGTCTCAAAAGGCTTTACATTGCTTCATATATACATACTACATCATCACTACATATACATCATATACTATGTATACTACATCATATATACTACACTACATCATACACATCATATACCGTACTGCACACACACATCTATGGATAAAATCTTCTATCACAATATGGGTAAATTCATATCACGATAAATCACGGTAAGTTCGATGAAAAATGTAACGACATCCATCATATTAAAAAAAACATCACAAATTTGATCATTTTATTCAAAGTAAATGTATACTTGTGAAACCTGAATTGATTGTCTTTTCTTATTTTACATTTCCCATTTCTCCCTTAACTAAATAAGATTAAATGAAAATGTTAAATAAGGTGCATTTTCACTTGTGAACTTCCAACTAATCCAAACCCTGCCAAAGGTCATCAGCAGGGAGAGATCATGTAGAATTTAAAGTAATAAGAATGACCTAATCTACGGAAGAAGTCAACTAAAGAAGGCAAAAACATAGCGGATTATTCAAAGCCCGGTATGACTGCGGTCAAGTGAGCCGTCTTGTGAAACCTTGGTCCAGCCAGCTGCTCTTTATATTGTGTTGCGGGTCTACTGGTGTCTTTACGGTACTTACCCAGCGTTGAGTTAAAATAACTTTATTCTCATAGTGTTTGGTCAAACATAGTGGAGCTAAGAACCAGATTACATACAGAGCCACACTCGTGATAATAGCTGATGATCCATCGCATTAAACGTTTTTCTAGTTGTAAATCAGTGGAATAATTAGCTAGACTGAAAACGGGAGACGTTGGATGAATAAATTAAATATATACATTTTAGTAAAGAAAGTCTTGACAATTGATTGACTCCAAAATTATCAATCGTGATGGACAGCGCTCGCATGTACAAATGCAGATTAGCCTACTGTAAATACACACAGCCTAAGCACTAGGGGGCGGCAGTAGCTCAGGAGGTGGAGCTCCCGTCCCGCAGCCGCAAGGTCGGCGGTTCGGGTCCAGCTCCTCCCGGGGATGGATCTGTCGTGGTGTCCTTGAGCAAGACACCTAACCCCAAAAGACACCTGCTCCCCGGGCGCCGTAATGGCAGCCCTCTGCTCCGGGCCCCCCTAGCATGTGTGTGTTGTGCAATTACTTGTGTGTATCCGGGGGGTATCCGTGATGGGTTAAATGCAGAGAATAATTTCACTAGGTGTGTGCGGTGCTCTGTGCATGTGTGTGACAATAAAGGATAAATTAAACTACCTAAAACAAAGTCAACTGAAAAGAGGAAGAGAAAGAAAAGGAAGGAAAGAAGGAAACAGACATACTGACACATTCAGCCACTGAAGGAAGGAAAAAGGAAGTGCGAAAAAGAAAGAGCAACAAAGAGACAGAGACAGACAGAGAGACACAACAGCGACATCAGGAAGCAGCAGACTGGCGTCAGGCCGAGCGCTGGATTCCTGCCCCGGGGCTGACCGGAGGGGCGGAGCGAGGCCACCAGCACTGGACCGTAGATGTGAGGAGAGCAGGGTCAAACCCACACAACTCCTCCCCTCCTCCTCCTCCGTGAAGTAAAACAAGTGCTCCTCCTCTCAGGTCTTCTGGTGGCGAAACACTAAAAATCAACTCACTTTTTTCCTCCAGCAGTGTACAATATATGTCCCATGACGTGTGTGTGTGTGTGTGTGTGTGTGTCCTCATTAACACGTCAACTCCTCCATTCTGAGGTGACACAATAAAACGTT
>OMOT01078076.1:0-17390 GCA_900312575.1 Acanthochaenus luetkenii
CCTCCTGAGCTACTGCCGCCCCCATACAAGTATACATTGCATGCATCATATACATAGTACATCACACCATGCACCACACTACACACAAACATATATTTATATATTTGCATGTCTTTTTGACTGTGGGAGGAAACCGGAGCACCCGGAGGAAACCCACGCGAACACGGGGAGAACATGCAAACTCCACACAGAAAGGGCCAGGCGAGATTTGAACCCAGGACCTTCTTGCTGTGAGGCGACAGTGCTAACCACTGCGCCACCGTGCCGCCCATACCAAGTGTTCCTATGCAAATTCCTTATTTTGGTCAGCCACAACTATAATTACGGACATATATAATCAAGATGTACATTTATTTTCTTCTTAAATATCAATACATTTATTAAACAGACGTACGTATATATTGATGCATATATAGGATTACCAATTATTATCACAAATATTTTTCAGGATGTATATTTTTCATAACTTTCCGAGGCCTGTAAAATACTGTTTTCTGTCTATGCCCATGGGAAACCCGTATACCCTCTCCACAGAGTTGCAGCAGCTTGCTGCCAACCACCTTTTATTGGAAATAATTCTCAAACTGGCCAGTAAGAATAGGTACAAAGTCAGCTCTTGCAGTCCAGATCAGTGATGAGAGGGTTAATCAGGCAAGAATTGCTGTGAGTACAGGGCTGTAGGGAGAGATCCCTTACACTGGTGGAAAGGCCTGGGAGGGCAGCGATGCCTAATGAAGATAAACCAGGCCCATGGACTGACATGGGAGTATTGAGTGGCCCTGTCACTTGAGTTGGCTCACTAATTATGTGTGTGGGCAGCTGGGCTGCTTTTAGTTGTATGTGTGTGTGTTATCAGCCTTTATCCAACTGTAAGGGTTGCCTTTGCAGTGCATATGTGTTTAGAGTGTAAGTCTGTAAGCATGTGCTGAATGCATCCTTATTATATCAATAAAGTGCAATCTAATCTAATCTAATACAGTAGAAGTTGTTTGACCCGATTTTCACATGTGCATTTCTCTGTTTGTTTAACTGCATATTTGTGTGTGTGTGTGTGTGTGTCTCCACTTGTTCCCTGCTGTCCTCACCTGCTGAAGTCCTTCTCAGTTTCCAGCTCCTCCTCTCCGTGGCCCAGACGCAGAAGGTGGCGCTCATCGATGTCCAGAGCAATGATCTTTTCAAACAGCTGGTTCAGAGCCTGGTGTGGAACACACAATGGGAACAAGTAAAGAGACTCAGACATGGAAAATAATGTATTTGATTTGTGTGTCTGTGTATTTTTGTCACCTATTATGAGCACTTGCGCATATAAATCTGTTTTGTCTTTCCGTTTCTTTTTTCAATTTCTATGGATTTTGATTCAACCGGTGCTGTTGACAAGTAGTGTAGTAGAGCTGAATGGGTATTTAGCATACTTTGAGGCATGCTTCTATTCCTGTATGAGGAATATAAATGGAGGGGGAAACTATTCCATGAGAATAGGGCTTTTCATAATTATATTCAGCAATGCTTCCTTCAGCTAAGGTTCCTTTTGGCAATCTGCTGTTGGTGTAAAACACCAGCAGCTTACTTTATAATGAAATACCGAGGGTGGAAGACTGGGGCACAGGGGAGCTTAGATTAACTTTTTCCTCCATGATTCTGATATTAATTTGTTAACTTATTAATGGGTAATTCCGAGCCGGGGCTGTTAATTCTCTAGACAGCTTCACTGTTTTTTGAGCACGGTTTTGGGGAAACTTTTCAGAGATCCAAATGTGTTTACCTGGTTTGTGTTTGTGTGCATTTTGTGTGCTGTTTGTGCGCACTGTGTGTGTGGGTTAACCTGGTTTGAGTGTGTGACTATGAGGGTCCTCTGTTCAGGAAAGTTGTGATAGAGGTTGGAGATGACCTGGACAGCAACATCTGTCTTTCCGGTACCTGGTGGTCCAACAACCTGGAGAAAGGGAGGGGGGTTGAGGAATAGGGTGCATAGAGAGAAATAAAGAGTGAGAAAGTTAACAGACAAAATCAAGAAAGAACATAATGGAACAGGAGAAAATCGGAGATCAGACATACGGTTAGCAGTTACATTGAAAAGGCCCCAGCCTCTGAGACAACTTAGTGGCTGTGCCAGTCAGAACGGGCTAACCTAGCGCCCCATCGTTAGCACTACTCAGACGGGCCCAGTGCAGCAGAGCTGTATGGCATGCCAGGTCAGTCCCACAGCACACACAAGCAAGGACACAGCGCACAAGTGAGAAGGGAGGAAAGTTACACAAGGCCATAGATACCTTTCAAGCCTCCCTTTTGTGCTTGTTACCGGAATATTACCACTTCATCAGTATGCAGGTTATCTTGATAATAATTTACTTAAGCCAGAAAAATCCAATTTACTAGATACATATTTATGAAATGATTTAGTCCTGGTATGCGTTATCTCCAGTGAATAATTTCTGCTAAAACTTGGGAGTACAATTAGTAGACTTTCCTGTATAAAACAGCACATAAACAGCTCCTTTACATGAAAGGCAAGCTAGGGAGGAGGGGAGGTAGTGTGTGTCTATCTTGGCTGCTAACGACTGTGACACATGCCAGGAAGGGGTGTTGGAGGGGGTGAGGAGGAGAGCAGAGCGAGGCATGCATGCCGAGTTGTTTTACAACTCTGCTGATAGCCAACTTGCCATATTTGCTCCAGCTAGCTGCACAATAAATAACAAATCAGAATCGACTGCCAGCTATGAATCACAAGTGGGAATAACACAACAGTGTGTGTGTGTGTGTTATGCTACTCTAGCAATAGCAGGCTGGAATGACATGTACAGTATGTGGTTGTGTGTGTGTGAGATTGTAGCCATAAGCTTATGTGGTTTTATGCGTGGTAGTTTATGTGTATTTCATTGGCAATGCCCAAGTTAATTTAAAGAGGGGCTTTAAGGACATTATGTCACCACAACTGACTAAGCTCTGCATGAGTGATGGGGAATGACGACAGTACTCGCATAGCAAGCATCACACTCATGGATATGCATGACTCATAGGCTGGATTTTAAAACATTGCCTGTCCTCCTAATTAGGCTCAGTGTGTTCTCTGGCTTTCACTTAATCTGCTACTGAATTAAATTCAGACATTAAAGACAAAATAAATTAAAACATTAAAAACGTTCAGATTCCATGACTAATTAAACTCCATGACACACAGATTATCAATATTTGTTGGAGCCTGTTAAAATGTTGTTGAATATCTGATCCAACTGTCCCAAGTCTTGTTTGGGTATCTACAACTCAAGCCTGGGAACTTATGTGAGTAAATCAGGATACTTGACATTCGGAATAGATAGATGGATATATGATTCTATCTATAGTGAGATAGATCTACCCACAGCAGAGTTTGATGTCAACCACTCCTGGCTGAAAAACATATTAACACATGACATTTCCAAAAACGTTTGGACATGTATCATTTTACAATAACTTTTCCTGGCCCACAAATCACATTTCTGAAATTCTAAATCTTTCCCTGAGGTTTTCCACGAATGTAAGAACCCTGCACTGCGAAACACTAAACACTAGCAGATGTCCTTACCATGGTGAGTCCCGGCTGCATCCCAGCTCGAATGGCTTCAATCTGAGTAGGAGTGAATTGAATAGTGTTCCTGTAAGAAATGCGACATTTACATTACTGTCAATGTGATACTAACCAAGTAAGTAATATGATATATTGAAACCTTGACAGCAGCAAAACATGTCTACGTTCACATGTTTGGATGTGATGTTTTTTGGAGACCATAATGAAAGACAGTTCAGACATGGAAGCCACTCAGACATGCACACAAATATGCAGACATGAGTAGAGGCTAAAACACACATAGGCCCTGAGCTCAAACATAAGCGCTGTGTTCTCTTGTGCTGTCTTTGAGGCCTGTGGACACAGTGGAGTTAGAAGAGGTGTAACTATCTATCAGGGCCCTGACTTCTGTTTAGAGATGGTGAGGTTTACCCAAACATCACAAAGCTTTTTGATCCCTAATGTAGTTGACTTGTGAACTGTATGGCCTGACACCTTGGTCTTGACCACTTACCGTTTGGGCTGGTTGTAGGGGTACGGCCCACGGTTGGGGGTGACATGGGGCTCAACGATCAAGGTCAGGTCTTCCTCTTTGTCTTCCACTTCCTCATCGGCCTTCCTCTTCTTCCCTTTGTCTGTTCTGTTTGAGACTGGAAACTTGATTCTGGAACAATACAAAAGGCCCAAGGTCAATGAGTACGTTAGTTTTGGTCATAGAGAGCTGGAAAAACAGCATCAGTGATTAATTAGCCACTCTCTACTGTGGTGGAAGTGTAATATACAAGTTTAAGACATGACATAAATTACCACCAGTATGAAGGGTAATACAACAACAAGCAATTGATAAATACTTAGGTCTCAACTTTCCCTTTGCTTCCGTTATTCCTTCATTCATCATCAAGCTAAGGCAACCTCGCTAAGACCTTACTTAGCAGTATCATTTGACCTTTGACCCTCACCTGAAAGGGGGGACTTGTAGTTCAGGATTCTCCTTGGTGACCTTGACGGTGTAACCAGGGAAACAAGAACGCAAGTGGTCCAGGGACAGAAAGGTGTCGTTGAAGTCCAACGTAGAGATCTGATTGGGCATTTTGGAGTAGTGGGCACTGCCTGGGTCGCCGTAGCCCAGGATGATGTCATGAAGCCAGTCTGGGACAACACACTCTGTGTTCATCAGGTTTCTGATGGTCTCCAGTACTGCCTGGTACAGACAGAAACAAAAAACTGTTTGGATAGATACCAAACCAACATCAGTGAAAAACTGACTCAAGGGAAAAACAAACCAAAACCAAAAGAACTGTCATTTGAATGAAGCACCTCAGGCAATAGAAAAGCAGAAGCTTAAAAAAACACCATCTAGCAAAACAAGAGATGGCTTTAGCTGGATAATAATAGCTGTGTGGTGAGCTGATGGGGCAGTGGGAAATGTTTGTCTGTCAATTACATTTTAATGAGCTGCAAGCTGTCTATTGTCCTGTGAATCAAACTCTGGAAAGGGAAACGTGTTTACTTTTATCTCTGCTGTACTTCAGAGATCGAGAAGAATGTTTCTGGAATACCTATGAATTACTGTGCTTTAAAAACAAAAACAAAAAAGCACACAAAAATATTATTTCAAAAGCATCTGTCACACCGCTGGCTTTGAAAGACAGAAATGGGTTTGGAAGTTGAAAAACAACAGATTTGACAAAGCTAGAATGAAAAGCTCACAAATAAAAGAATGTTTGGTGCATGGTTAACACTCAAGAAAAAATATGTGACTTTTCACAGGCTAGCGGGGTTAACCTTTCCATGACTGGTGGAAAAACTGTAATAGCCTGTGAAATGAAAACGTAGGGTGGGGATTTCCTTTTTCTTAACCTTCTCTACCAGCAGGCTTCTTCGGGAGTGCAACCTCATCCTACAGTATGCATAAACTATGGGCTTGCTGCCAGAAATTGATTCCTGGAGGCGGAGAGAGGAGGGGGGAAAGCATCACAAGGTCACCCAGGGAGAAGTGCCTCTGTTTGGGATCAGTAGGAGGGGGGGGCCTTGAGCGGGTGGTAATCTCAGAGTTGCCCTGGCCCCAACCTTACAGCTATAAGACCCAAGCTGTATAATAGGCGTGATTTATCACCCAGGGGTGATGTTGGGAGGCCGAGAGCTCAAGGTCTGAAGAGGCAGTGCTCAAATAGAGAAAAAAATGGAAGGGAATAGAGAGATAGAGAAAGGAGGAAACAATGTGCTTGTCTAAGTTAAATGTAGGGGCTGAACTGTATGTGTTCAGGTTGTAGTTCAAACCTTGAAATTATTTTCCTTGGGTTTGCGCCTCATGATGATGTTAAAAGACTCATAGGGGTCCTCAATGCCATTCTGAATGCTGCTGGTCATGTCCTGCTGGTACTGGTTCGGGTCCAGCCATACACGGAACGTTCTGGAGTCTCCTCGCAGCTTAGGCTTTGGTTCAGGTCCTAGATGAGTAGAGGGGAGAATACTTGTTACAACTGACGAGTATAACATGTTTTGACCGGATATCAGTGCGCGGTCAGCAACAATGACGAAGAGATGTGAAAATCCCATAATCCAGATGCAAAAATATGGCCACATCATCATGTCATCTGTCCTCTATCGTCTTTCTAAATTAGTCTAAATCAGTTAACCCTTAAATAAACAAATACACAAACAGAATTGCAATAATAATTGTCACCCTATCCTTTCTTTTTCTAAATAACACTCTATAAAGAGTTTAGCCGTAACTTGCCCTGCTAGAGCAGTGCTATACCACACCTCAATAGTAACAGGCCTTACATTGTGATGCCTTTCAGGCAGGAACAGGAATTACATTGTGATGCCTGACAGGCAGGTTGAGGGCTTTAGGCTTACTCCAAGCCAGTGTGGTGCAGCAAGTGCAGCTTACAGATATCTAAATAGGATTCTAGCGTGGTGTTGCAGGGCAGAGAGCATGGCAGTGAATCTCAATCCTGTTGGCCTCTGCTGTGTGTGTGTATGTGTGTGTGTGTGTGTGTGTGTGTGTGTGTGTGAGTGAGAGAGGTAGGCCTATGTGTCATCGCAATAAACTGGCAGTTATTAAAAGATGGGATTAAATCAATACATGATTCGATAACAGATTCATGCATTAATTCAGGTGGAATTCAGACTTCTCTAAAATTTTAACATTATGTATTTGAGCAATAAACAAGTATTACTTTTTCAAAGGAGACCCTCCGGATATGATAATCCTCTGCTATCTGTTAGTCGGTAGTTAGTGTCCCAAAATGCGCCTCTCGGCTTCTGTGTCCCCACGCCTTCACCAACTGCCCAATGATTTATGTGACACTGCCCCTCCAAACAGTGAGCCAGAGTACCACTCATCCCCGTTGGGGATCTGAAAGTTTAAGCAAGCAGACAGTGGCAGGGACATGTTCCCTAGCAGGATGCCTGTTCAGAAAGCCCTGCCCTCTGCATATTTAATCCAAACAGATGAGAGGATAGGGGACAGGTTGCTTCAGTACATGGACACATGTTCCAACAGGGGAAACACTTAGAATAGCAGGGCTGCAGGCTAACTCAGGCTAACCAAGCACTTGGAGGGACTGCTTTGGGCTGTGGGGGAGAGCAGGAGGAGGAAATGTACATATATATAACACTATCTAGGAAAGATTTCAAGTTGGTCTGAGGGGGTCCCTTTGTCTGTGGACACACACCAACCACACTCATTCCCCTCCATTGAGTCTTCTTTTTGATGAGTAAATGTTTGTATTACAGAAATATGGTAGCCCTCAGATTAAATAACATGCTGAGCTCCAATCATATTCATGAAGCATTGTCACTGGCAATACCTTGTTTCAGAGCTAGAGGTGAGTGTAGCCTATACACACATTACTGTATTCTGCTGGAGAAGCACATCTGGTGTTCTAGTACAGAAGCACATCCATCAGATACAGCCAATGCAGCCCTTGTGTTAAATCCAATAAATAAAGCAGGGGGCAGGGCAGAAAGCTATCAGGTTAATGGAACGTTAATGTGGACAAGTCAGGTCGCACTGTGACCGTCACCATGACAACACTCTGACCCCTTCACGAGGACTTGGGGTTTAGGGGTTTGATGGGCGGGAGGATGTGTCACTGGTGTGTATGTGCGAGGATATTCATGTGTTACCGTTTTGTGTGTGTGTGTGTGTGCGCGCACGTGAGCGTACCCTCTTCAATGACGCGCCCCTTGTCATCCAGCATGCCCTGCACCTCGCAGCCTCTCACGTACACAAGGCCAGACTGTTCCACGAAGGGCTGGCGACGGTCGAAGCGCGTGCCATAGGGCAAGTTGGGCCGCACCGTGACCAGAAAGCACACATCGTGCTTCCGCAGCCCTAGAGAGAAAGAGGTTACAGAGAGAAAGAAAGAGCGGTGTTAGAGAGAGGAGTTTTAGAGGACGGACGGACGAAATGTTTGCTTTGGTACTACACCAACACAAGGTTAAATGTTATAATAGAATGTGGAAATTATTTGAAATGTAAAAACCAGTGAAACCAGTGGGGGTGGGGGGTGGGAGAGAGAGAGACAAAATCATACTCCACACCTCCCCACTGAACTACCAAGACCGTTAAACAAAGTGTGAGCAACTTGAGCAAGGGAGGGAAGGGATGGAGAAAGCGAGAGGAGATTATGAGGCCGGCGGCTTGGATAGCCTTACACAAGAACAAGAACACCTGAATATCTGAGGATCATGGCTTGTAGTTGAGATTACTTTAGTAAAAACAAATGTATGTGGAATACATTAAAAGTACTGTTATAGTCCAGGAAACCCTCCAACATTACTTCTACAGCACATCCCCACTTTAAGCCACTGTATTTTATGTTTTAACTGGTGCTATACGCCGTTGGTATACACAAATGTCATTCTCTAGAGAGATAGAGCATGGTGCTTTCTATGTTCCCCGTGAATCACTGTCTTTGAGGATGACAAGCTACAGCTAAAATTATCTACAGTTTCCCTGCCTACAACACAGAGAAGATGAGGAAATAAAAGTGGTAGAGGCTACCCAGAAATGGCATGTCTTCACAGAGACACAAGGCGAGGAGGGGTCACGACGAGTCAAGGCCTGGTAGGATTCAATAGAGTGGTATGGGAGGACTTTATGGAGGATATAAACTGTTTACTGATATGACTGTTCGGAGAGACATCAAGTAGTATGTATGATACTCTTAATACGTATCGTGTGGATGTGTGTTGAGTTGTGTGCTGATATCCATTTTGTATCCTTGTTGAGGACAATTTCAATTCTTGAGGACCAAAAACAAACTATAAAAATAAAAATAGCACACAGAAACAAAGCGGTTTGGGGTGAGACAGAAAATGAGAGTTAGATAGATGATGATATATAAATGCTAGATAGACAGACACGTACAGATAAAAAGATGGGGATGAAAAAAATATAGAGATAGATTGACAGACACGCATATTCATACCTTCCCACTCATGTTTGATATGATCTCTTATGTTGAGGTTCACAGTGACATCAGCTCGGACGCGAGCAGGCCAGTTCTCTCCAATGTTGGGCTTGGCAACCTCTACTATGGAGAAGGAGGTGATCACCTGAGCCATCCTGGCCCAGCCCCCGAACACCACTCCCCCATACTCTGACTGCCTGTGTTGGAGGGAGAGACACAACAAGCAGAGCAAAACAGAGGAGCATGATGATGAACGCATCATCAAACAAACAAAAGAAGCCCCAAAAATAAATATAGTTGGCTGGTAAAATAGTGTAAGTGGCTGATGTAGTTTGAGGTGTACTAGCTGCTATGGCTGGTGTACAAAGGTCTGTTTCGTGCCCTGGTGAGGTTAGGCAGCAGACTTTGGTGAGACTGATGGGTCAAGTCATCAAAACCAGAGGGTCAGTGGTTTAAGTCTCCAGACCATCTGGGAAAATCCAGATGGGGGAAGTGAACATAAAACGTTCTCTCCTCCCTTAATACTTGAACAAGGCACTCAACCCTCAACTACTCCAGGGAGCTGCTCTTTGGCCCATGTATGTATGGTGTTGCCGAAAAAGCTTTAGGGTCCATTCATGCAGGATGCATTTTTAGCAATGGAGAATGGCCTTTTCTGGTTGTTTTCAAGTGTAAGTGAAGCTTTTTGCATGCTGCTTTTACATTGCTGAGCACCTCGCATTTTTCTGCGGCACTGAGGTACCAGAAAACTCCTACCTGATGGGAAGATGCTGAATGAATTGTGTAATATGTGTGACTTATCTAATATTGCCTGGACCTACCTCAGGACCTGTTGAGAGTAAAACTCTCTGAGACTTCTTTGAGGTAATCCACTGACTTTGGAGCACATGCTGACAATGCCAGACAGCCTGTTTCTGTCATTCTGATTGATACTTGTAAACCAGGTAATAACAGCAAATCACCCCGAGCTTTGTGACTTTACAAACCGTCTGTTACCACAGTATAAACTAGGGGTCTCAAACCATGTGACAGCTGATCGGCAACACCACCGCACAAACAACAGAAAAACGCAGCAGGCTGCTCTGCGTGCTACATTGCTAATGATGTAGGCCTAGAACCAATGCAATACATTTCCACAGGTCCACAGATAGTAAAATCTGCCTGCTCCACTCTTGTCAGAGCAACACTGGACTGGAAAACATGGCTCTACAGTGCTGCCATTAAAGAAGCATATGCTCCTAAAAATAACTCCATACTTCCTAAGAAATTTAATAAGGGAGCATGTGTAATTTCAGATTCAGAGTAGGGATGGATTGAATTAGGTTAAAAGATTAACTTCCTTAATTATTTCCTATGTCTTTAAAAATGTACATTTAAAACTAGATATGCTCCTTGGAGGAAAATGTCACCACAGAACCCTGGATCGGCTGCTGGGTAGAACAATCATGAAGTCTACGATTGTTTCGTGATCACATCCTCCATGTCTTGCCTGATCTTGTACAGCAAGTTGAGGTTCCTCAGCAGGTAGTCATAGCCTACATGTGCAGTGTAGTGCAAGTGTGGTGTAGGCCTCATCTTTGCAAAAAGCAGGTATAGAGTGAGGTGATTCTGCGAGGTCAGAACCTACCAGTGAGCCTGTCAAAGGTCACATTTAATAAAGATCTCTGATGGGTGGTGCCCACTTGACACTGGAATTACATTACCACCCCCTCACCTCTAACATCCAAACCAGACTTCTACATACAGTATATGAGCACTCTAGCTTGATAGCACACGGTGTAGTTACACCAGAATCTGTATATTGAGACATTTTAAGATTAAAAGAATAAAGGACATCTAACCATGGTTTCATACGCGACACCACATCCTCTATGTCCTGTCTGATCTCGTAGGTAGACTCCAGACGGAAAAGGTTAAAATTCCTCAACAGGTAGTCATGGAGGGTCAGGAACTGGAGGTTCAGCTTGGGCAGGGCCAGGCAACCTGTAAATATAGACATATGGGGGGGGTTACGGTATACAGACACAGAAGTCAATCTAGGTTCGCTATCATGTTCTTTCACAATTACAAGAAAATGGTCAAATTTCTTGCTTCTATAAAGACCATTGCAATGTTACACGAGTAATGCGATTACGGGTGTGGGTGGTATCTTAGTGGTTGAAGGTGTCCTTGCCAGCTAAAGAGGATTCCCCATGAGAGGGGTGCTAGCTCAGTGCCAGATGAGTGCCCTTAGAACAAGGGCTAACACACCCACATGCAAACAATACACAATTCACACATGCAAACAATACACAATTCACACATGCAAACACACAGACACACACCTTCGCCTGAGTAGTACTCTGTCGGGACAATGTTCTCATCCCAGATAATCTTTTCCGTTGGATAAAGGGGCATCTGATTAAGTTGCTCAATTTGAGAGATTCTGCGCTCATGACGGGACACCTGTGCGTGGCAGACAGAAAGAGAGAGAGAGCGACAGAGGGAAGATGTAGAAAGATAAATTGGGTTAATGAACAAATGTCCCTCTGTCCTTTCGGCTGAGTCTCCAAGATGTTTATCCTCTCCCTCACTAGACAGACCACGGAATAAAGAAAAAACAATTCCGCAGAATCAGGTCACTCAACCATTCTATTACATCCCACCCACCGTAAAGGTCTGGTTCAACTAAAGCTTTTTATCAGATGTTGTCTCGGGCTAGTTATTCTGCTAGACCTCAGTTAGCCAATGTGTGTGTGTGTGTGTGTGTGTGTGTGTTTGAACACGTGTATGGGTATGATAAGTGTATAGGCTACATTATAGGCTAAATATTTGCACATCTGTTAGATTACCACCCCCCCAAAATCATCAATTGGTTTACATTGAGTTTACAATGAGTTTTAGAACAGAGAGCCCTACAACAGTGGAGGGGGGAGTCAGTGGTTGTGTGTTGATCAAACCACCATGCTCTAGGAGCTGTATAATCTCCTCTGCTCTCATATGTGGCCCACTAGCCGCAATAATGGGATAATCCTGTTACAGTGCCATGTCCCCTGCCTATCAGTATGGGACCCAGGGTTATTTCACAGTCAGATGGGACAAGAACTGCTCTACAGACAGGTCAGCACTGCTCTGTACACCCTACAGCGCCCAAAATAATTTTTAAGACTTGTTGCTTAACTTTAAAGTTGCTTCGCTTTAGGGATTTTAGCTGACATTCTTATCCAGGGTGACTTACAATAAGTAAGCAAGTAGGGGATCAGTATCTTATTCACGAACACTCCATGTTCAAAATGAAGTTTTTGGTTCACCTTCATGGTAGAAGCGTTCCCGTTTAAACTACTTCTACCACCACCATATACGACATGGGCTGGTAAACCCCCAAAAACAACAAATACCCGATTTATCTGCCTAAGACAAATTTTACTGCCATTTGGTGATTGGCAGGTGTTAATTTCAGACCCTGTGGACACAGGCAGGGATTTAACCTGTGACCTCTAACCTAAGACACCCTGCTTCTGAAACTGGATGGGTGAAAGCGAGGGGTACAATACTATGCAAATAGTGTATAGTATTGCTCACAATTTTGCTTACATATACTCCATATTATTTAAGTGTATCAAATTATATATAATTCTATAAGAAGAGGAATTAGAGAACTAGTTTGTTTATTTTACAGGTTAGATATTAGAGTGTACATGGTGATTTGCCCTATAGCTCTCCTTACAGCATCCCTGCAGGTATTATGATGGACTCATCTAAATTCAGGCACAACAGCACATTGTCCCTTCTGGAAAAAAGTTCCCCTTACATAAATTATTCACCATGTGAGGGAGTGATATCTGCCGCAGAATACAGACCAGCTCATCTGGTCCCTCAGAGGAAGTAAATAGCCTAAACTAGTCGAACATTGGCACTGGTGTAACAGCAGCACTGCCTCTCAAAGGAGAGGCTCCTTCCCATCTAAGCTTAATTATGAGTGTGCGCTCTGCAGCATGTGACCTGTTTTGCAACCGTACGGCAGAGCTCTGGTCCTGCGGCCCCTGGCACATGTATATTACACACACACAGTCAAAGAGATCTTGGTTGTTGGGGGCAACCTCGGGCGCACACAAATGAGTCCCCTGACATTGGCTCCTGCAACAATCTAATCAGATAATTACGAAAAAGCTCCTCTCCATCACTTCTCAGAGAGGACCTGGGGAGGGTCTGAGTGGGTAATTATGAATAACCACAGCTCAGCCTGCCAGCACCCACTTTGATGAAGAGGCCTATAGCGTGTGTGTATATTGTGGACACTAGCAGGACATGGGTTCAGCTGATTTTTTAGTTTTATAAGCAAAATGTGTTGGGGAAGGAGAACCAGTGAGGACAATCAAACCAGCTCCAGCCTTTCAAACGTTACTGAAAAAACTGGCCTCTCCATCTATCATCAGCACCATTCTCAATTCACCCTGCCCTCCCAAATGCCCAAATAAAGCAGTAATTAAAAGGCAAATTCAAGAGGGACGGGCAGTGAAGAGGGGATACAATATATACTCCAAGGTCAAACGCATAAAGTAATGACTTTTAAATGAGAAACACAAAACCTATTATGCCGTAGCGCTTGCTGGCCAGTTACTGCTCCACAAATAATTGCTCACTAACATCGTGGAGGTGCAGCGATACCAATTACACAATTCTGATTGTGAGAAAGACGCATCCCGAGTAGTGTTTAAGGGTAAAAAGAGGTAGGTCATCATTTGAGGCTAAAGTATATTTCTGTCATGTTCCTTCAGACAGCTTTAAGCTCAGTGTACAGACAAATTAAGAGGGAGGAAGGGAGGAGCCACGGCTAAAAAAAACAACTGAGATGCCCTCATGGACAATTGAACAGAAGCAAGGACTGCACTTACCAGCAGCTCAAGGAGAACCTCCTTCTCATAGGTGGTGTCTTGCCCTTCAGCCAGCTCCGGCAACAGACATAGATACGAGGCCACCTGGTGCAGCATATTGGAGCTACAGAGATGGACAAGATACAAAGCAGGAAGGGGTAAGAAATAAAAGAAAGGAGAGAAAATGAAGAATCAACAATCTATGCACTTTTAACATGATCCATAATACAGTTTTGATGACAGTAAGCAGATAATGACTGACTGCTGTCCTAAAGCAATGAGTTACTGATTGCTGAAATGGTTAGTTAGGTAAGGTTAAGCTTGGGACAAAGAAAATCTGATGCTTTGTCAGATTATAGGGGGGGGAATACATGCTCACTTCATATCCATTACTTTGGTGCATCGTGTTTTATTGAAGCACATTGTGTGCAGGTCAAGCCTCTTTTTAGTGACACTCCCGACACCACTATTCGCCCGAAGATACAAAACCGTTTGTAATTTGTGTAGCATTGCGGCGTAAGGCAATTATTTGGTTTGCTTTGACATTGCACTCCTGTTCTGTCAGCATATGCGTGTTAAGCGGCCGGGGCACATTGATGCGACAGAATTATGGAAATCAAACCCCATCTCCATCTTTGAGAGCTGAGGAGCGGCTCTCTGCATACAGACCTGTTTTAATCAGGCTGACACACTGTGACACAGGCAGGGTCTGTGCACACAAGGAGGGACAGGGCCTGCGCACACAAGGAGCAGGGACAGGGCCTGGACACATTGTGACAGGCCTGGACAGCCACACGTGGCTGTGTGTGTGCGCGCGCGAGTGCGTGCATTCCGCTACTCATGATGTCATGCTTGACCACTTGGGTAGTGGTTCTGCCAGTGCTGCAGAGTGGTGGCCCAGTAGATGGCCTGCTATGGGTCATATGGACACTCCTTCCCTTAGCAACAAAACAACAGCAGCACAGCGGCTCACTGTGAGTAATGGAGATGAGAGTAGACTGGACCAGGTCATGGCTGACAGCTGAGCCACAGGCAGGGTAAGCTACGGGTGAAGGCTATTTATCTGCAATACAAACTGGTCTATAATCAGTCTCCTCTTCAACCTGGGGGCTGATCCCAACTGATCCCTTGTTCGGAGTCTGTGTAAACTTTTATCAGCAACTTTAAGGAAAGTTTCCCTTGACTATTCGTAGGTGACCAATTTGAGCAAATTTCAAAAATGTGAACTACATTACATATTGCACAATTTCTTAGCATAAAGCATTTTAATGAGATCCAATGTGCCTTTTCCTTGCATGTATGTTCTGAATGGGCTCCAATAATATCATACGGTTACCATTATAAATAGTGTTGGGTATTCTTAGGCTACATTCACATTACAGACCAATTGCTCAATTGCGATTTTTGCGTTTGATCAGATTGTTCTCATTCATTTATGAGTATCCGACCTCATTATAAACTAACCTCTACCGTGAAACAACCCACATGTGCAAACGAACAACAAATGACGTTATATTTGCGAGACAGTAAATCGTGGAAGCTGTTGAAAGTGAAATTGCGGTCCAAGTGTCAATGTTAAGGAATATTTGCAGTGGAGTTTGGATGTTTCGTCTGCTGATGGAGATGACTCCCATCGTTGTTGCTGTCCGTCTTTTCTGAGTGCGGCAACACAGTGATAATGACAGTGATCTGCGCCGTTAAGTATGAGGTAAAGACCACATTAATTCCGATCTGACTGGTCTTAACATGTTCCTAGCAGTCGTTAGGCTTCCCACAAATAATGCCTGGTTAGAATTACAATAGGTAGACAAAGTAAATCCAAATTTCAGAGACACTCCTCATCACTAGCGTTTGTAATATTCTATTGTGCTTTCAAATGGTCAAAGTTGTATTTGGGATAACTTTTAAGAGATAAACTACAGAGCCAATTGCACCTGTTATTTTGACATTTCCTGCAGTGATGAATGTCAATTTATGCTTGAATTTCACAAAATTATGCACACTATTTGATGACATTCTATTCAGCCTTTGGCCTCAGATGACACTCAACATGTTTTATTTAACTGAAATGTGTGTATGTGTGAATTTGTGTGTATGTGTGTGGGCAGGCTATGCAATAATGCTGCTTTTGTGTGTTTGGGGATAAATTCAGAGTGGCGGGTGACTGGGAGCTTAGCTGGTGGGTAGCTCAGCTGGAATAAACTGGCATTGGCGTGAATTGTTTGGATGAAAAGTGCCTTGTTAAATCTGATCGGCATTTTTGGAGTTCCCCAGGAGCTGCTTTGGTGACAGTTGTGGAGTGGGGAACAATGCAGTTCTTGCTATATTCAAAACACTAATTATGGGAGGAAGAGCAGAGCTTCTAGAAAAATATGAAAACAGTTCAGCCTGACTAAGCTCAGCTCATACCCCTCTGCCAGACTCAAAGAAACTTAGCGTGGGGTTTAAGCATCTATAATTCAGGACAGAAGTTTAAAAAATGTGATGGAAGCAGAGACTCCAAAGGGGAATTTTGTCTTGTTTCTAACACTTCACCTGAGAGCCACTGTGACAAAGGAAGATGTCGCAGACAAAAAAATTGTCTGTCATTCATACATGTTATACAGTATATCAGAGGCATAATGCCTATCATGCCCTCTAAATGTTGGTGTCAACCTCATTATGATCTCAAATGCCAAGGAAGGTTGGGAACCCTGGTGTAATTAGAAAATAGCAAAGAATCAATGTCTTCACATGCACACACAAGTAAAAACACACAGATGTACACGGGCTAGCCCATAAAAGCGAGGGGGCCTTTTGGCACTTTGGCAGGCTAATATGATCCGACAAACACAGCTGTTCAAAGAGTTTATTCTCAAGCCACTGCAAATCGATTAAATTAATGAGGCGCGCCTTTCTCTCTGGCTGGTACCAGCTGCCTGTTCAAGGGCTCACTGGCTGCCATTTAGCAGGGAAGTGAGGCAGCAACAGTGATGCTGAAGCTATGATGCAACACAGGACCAAGATAGATACAAGTTCACATGTATTTTCATGCACTTATATTTTTAGGTGCTTAGAATCACCTCACTAAGAGCTGGGCTCTGTGTGTTTGTTGTAGGGGTGTTAATGATTAGTTGTTGATCGATTAACAACCATTAATAATTTGGTCGATGAACATTTCAAACGTAACGATCAAATTGAACTATTTGAGGTCTCGTCTTAATTGTGTCAACGGGAGCTGTTGGTGAAATGCAATCATTAAGTTAAACACAAGAGGGCACTGCAATTAGGAAACATGTTTACACAGAAGAAGACGAAGCGAACCATGTGACCGACAAAGGTGGGGGGTCACAGGCAGTGCTGCTGTCCAGGAAGCAAGGCCTCAGCCTGTGAGACGCGATACTAATGCTAATGATGCTACTCCTGGGCGACCACTAACTTATTTCACCCGCACCAACGACATGGAAACAGAAGTGGACAACTTTCTGAAAGACATTCCACCACCGCTAAATGTCAGTCCCACAGATTGGAGGAAAGTCCACGGAGGAAGATTCCCGAGGCTGGCAAAGTTAGCGCGAAGCTACTTGT
>OMOT01078078.1:0-15385 GCA_900312575.1 Acanthochaenus luetkenii
GGGCCGAAACGATCTCAACCTATGCTCAAACTTTAAATGGGTAAGAAGCCCGGCTCGCTGGCTTGGAGCCGGGCTTCTTAAATGGATGGCGCTGGAGCGTCGGGCCCAAACCCGGCCGTCGCTGGCAATAGGAGCCGCGAGGGCAAAGCCGCGACGAGTAGGAGGGCCGCCGCGGTGAGCACGGAAGCCTAGGGCGTGGGCCCGGGTGGAGCCGCCGCGGGTGCAGATCTTGGTGGTAGTAGCAAATATTCAAACGAGAACTTTGATTGAAAGTAATCCTTTTAAGTTATCCACCTTTTTAAAGAAAGTAACTGTAGTCTGATTACCGCAATTTTAAAAGTAATGTAGGGGATTACAGTTACATCATTTTTGTAATCTGGATTACAGTAACGCCGTTACTGTAATCCGTTACTCCCCAACACTGCGCACATATGACCATGACTTGCTGAGTTGACCTAGTGTGTGTGTGTGTGTGTGTGTGTGTGTGTGTGTGTGTGTGTGCAGGCTGCTTGGCCCTGTGCTGTCTCCCAGTGTTCACCTGTAAGGTGACCAGTGCAGTAGGTGCCTGTCCCTGTCTGCCGTTATTGGACTGCATTGGCTGTGTACCGCCGGCCTCTCTTGCCATGCGAGCTTCTGTCAGGGAACGATACGGCATAGAGGTAATACAGCACTGTTACAGATACTAAAGTCCCAATTCAGAATCTATTTCACCATATATATTAAAAATAACCAAAACCAGTATAGATTTGCTGGACTTGAGCATGGAAAATAAGCTTTCAGCAACTTTCTAAAGTAGTACATTTCTAAAGTAGTAAAATTCCTCTCTTTTTTTGTGATACATTTTTTATTGGCATTGAAATTAAATGCAAATATGTGGTTATACAAACACTCAGCAAGGGAGAGAAGATAAAGAAGGACAAGCATGAGCTCACAAAACACAATACACCATCCCACAGGCTATCAACTCAACCATCCCGCTACCCTGGATCAACAAAAACATGAAAGAAAAAAAGGACATATAAGAAAAGAACCATAAACGGCACCACATCCCTTCCTCCCTTCCAACAAAGCCTCCCTCACCTCCCCACATCTATAAAATAGAATATCCACTTCTGTATAGACAGACAATGGGGAGGTTTCCATCGACATGCTATAAGCCTTTTGGCCGCTGTAAGGCCGGCCAGCCAGCGACGTCTCTGTTTGATAGATCAATCTAAGTTTGAGCTATCATTAAGTAATAAAATGACTGGTGAGTATGGAATCTGTTTGGACAAAATGGTGGACAACATATCACAAACCTTCCTCCAGAAAGGTTGGTGTGGGCACTCCCATACCATGTGGAAAAAGGTGCCCAAGGTGTTTTGTGTGCACAAAGTACAGTTGGGTGACGGTATGGCTTTCATTTTATGTGATATGCATGGATTAAAGTATGTCCTGTATGTGCAAAATTGAAATGGATGACTTGGTGGTTGGGATTTCTGGAGCATAGCAAAATGTTTTGCTAGATTAATTGCCAATTTAGACTGCTGCTATTGAATGGTATATTCCCTTTCCACACTCTATCAACGGGTAAAGGCTTTAAAGAAGCCTTCACCAGGATTGAGTAAACCACTGAGACCAGACCCCTGGGTCTGGAAAATGCTGTGTGGAATGGATGCGTACCTAATGGACTGTCCCATGGTACACCATAGGTGCGCATCGCTGTGTGCAATTGAAGATAGAAAAAAAGTGGTGCCAGGTAAATTAAAGTGTTTCTGAATGTCTTGGAATGAGCGGAGACCCGCAGCCCCAAACAAATCAGCGAGTGTGAGAAGAATTACTCCACTGGGGGAATGAAGTTGGATGCCCTCCCAACTCCTCCCTCCCATTGGACACCAGTGTTATGAAATATGGGCGATTGAAGGTACCAGTTGGGTGTAATTTGGCAGAAAATGTCCTGAAGAGGTGAAAAGAAGATTAGCTCAGGAGTGAAGGAGCCAAATAGCAGTAGCTCAGGAGGTAGAGTTCCTGCCTGCAACCACTAGGTCGGTGGTTCAAGTCCATCTCCTCCCAGAGATAAATCTGTGAAATTTCTCCTGTGTGGTGACATTATACAATTTGATGTATCACATATGCTATAGGTCTAAGAGGCCTCTGAAACAGAAATGGGACCATGTGACAGTAAAAGCCCCTGGTGAAACCAATAGTGATTGAATTCTTTCAGCCTCTAGAGTGGCCCTCCATCAGTGGTACTGATCAACACTGGTTTGAACACTGCAACTGATTGCTTAGTTTCATACCACTTTGTGTCTCCAGCTAAATTATTCAGACCTGCTGGATCTTTGAGACATTATAGTTAGTGCTGCATAGATGGAGGCATTTGAACGGTGAAATACAATAACAATAAACAACAAACAAGGGAAATGGCTTGTAATAGGAGCTGCAACATCAAGTGAAGCCAAAGGATAGATCTGCCTATAACATTAGAGCAACTTTAGCAACATAATAACAATGCAATAGGTCTATGTGGTAACATTAGAAACATTTTAACAATGTACTAACAATTCAATTTAGTAACATTAGAGCAACTTTAGCAACATACTAACAATGCATGAGGTCTATGTAGTAACATTAGATAAACTTTAGCAATGTACATACAACACAATAGGTCTATATAGTAACATTAAAGCCATCTACATAGCAACATCTGAGCAAATTTAGCTATTCCCTAACACTGCAGTGGGTCGACAGTAACTACAGTAACATAAGAGCGACTAAAGCAATGTACTAACAGTGCAATGTGTCTACGTGGTAACATCAGAGCAACTCAGGCTATGTACTAAGAACGCAATAGGTCTGTACAGTTGCATCCAAGAAAATTGTACAAAGTACAAAAAATGCAGCACATCTATGAATAACTTAAACATCGAACAACAGCAGAAAATATCAGTGCTTTTGGGACACAGCGAGCACATAAGCAATGTGAGGCATAACTTTTTTTTTAAATAAAAGAAATGCAAACCTGCAGAAAGGCAACTATTATTCTTTCATATAAGAGAGGAGAGGATCCTTTAAAAAAAAGCATATTATGAGGGTAATATATTAAAAGGATATGTATTCCGGTCTCCTAATGGGATACACTTCCTTTGAATATCCGTGATACTCCAGGGAAAGCAATCTTTAAACAGCTAGTTACATAACTTCTTAGTCCGTCACAGAATTCAATCATTCCCAACAGTCCACAGCCTTTGAGGTCATCATGGTAAATCGATTGTGTTGTCTTTCTATGTAAACATACTCTTTTTCATTTTATCCTTCACTTTGTTCATTTTTTGGTATTCTAATTGTGTGTACATGGTCCTTATTGTGTTCCTGTTGTTTTCATTCTTGTTTTGTCTCTCTGTTAATTCATTTTTTGTTGAAATAGGTTTATTTTCTTTTATATCCTTGTTTTGTATCAATGCAAACTAGTAGTTGAGATGATACACCATCTTCTAATAATGTGTATATCGTGGTGCGGCTGTAGCCTTGTGTTAAGGGATGCAAACCTCCGATCAAAAGGTTGCATGTTGCATTCAAATCCCCTGACCTGTAATGAAGTTTGTGGGTGGAGTGATCATTTTAATAATTTGCTAATGTCACCCTCGCACATTTAATTCTCTAGGGAGGCAGCTCAGAATGCAACAACAGAAAAGAAGAGTGTGTAGTCGGGTGTAAGTGTGTAAGATGTTCAGTCAGATGTTCATTCACAGGTCATTGCCCCTATGTGGGTGTCAGCAGCATTTGCAACAGCACGGTTGCATTTTTGTTTTTAATGAATGTGCAGTATTTACCAGCAACAACCCATATAATGTATGAGCCACACACACAAACATGGCTAAAGTCAGCTCTTCGTGGAAGTATTGGAAACTGTTCATTGGGCTATAAGTCGCAGCGCTGGTTCAATATCATAACAGAGATATCATCTGTACGGGTGTTGGCTGCACATGGAATAACCAGGATGTGGTTTCTCATTTCTCACACTTTATTGATCTATCAAATATCACTCCCACTGACCTCTCCATCTTAACGTTACTGACAAGGCCTTTATCCTGGTTGCTGTTGCTAAGAGCAAAGGCTTGGCCGCAATACACTGACTCTGCCCTAAGAGAGAGGACTTTCACACAAAAAAGAAGGCCATGGACGCTTATTGCTTATGCTTAGGCTGACAAAACCAGTGCCATATTTTAAATCAAGTCTTAAAACGCGTTTATATGACTTGTTTTTAACTATTTTATTCTTGATGCATTTACCTGATTTGTTCTTCTGTAGCCCTGGTTTATGTTTGTCTTACAATTATGAAAAAATAATATTGTAATGCTATGATACATTTTAGAAGGATACTCTACAAATATCACTATACACGATAAACCCCTATAGAATTATTATTGTGGTACCATAAAATATAAAAAATACTATAAAGGATGATTACCTGCTCATGGTGACCCTGCTAAACTTAATTGAAGTGAACTAAAAACAGCAACTTGAGTAAGCGTACCATCACCTACTGTGAATGTCAAATCAACCAAAAATGATGTTCACCCTTAGGACTCACACGAAAGAAAGAAAGAAAGAAGGTCAATATAACATACACAATCTATAAGACCTGATAGGAACACTGTAATAATGTTATAGTGATTTGTTTGCCTTATTAGCTTTTGTTTATTGTTCTGTTTACTTCTTTGTTTGTTTTGTAAATGTCCCACTCAAATTACTATAAAGTGTATTTTACAAAGTTTATAAATATGAACTACCGTGTTGTATATTCGTTGACTTGTCATATTTTGCACCTTAATGCACATTTTCAGCCTCCCACCTGTGCTCAGACCTCTCTGTATGTCTTACAGGGGAGTGTATGGAGTGACTGTCTGTATGGATGCTGCTGCTATACTCTGTCATGGCTCCAAATCTCCAGAGAGCTGAAGAGAAGAGCAGCATCCAATGCCAACTCCTCTTCCTCCTCCTCCTCTTCCTCCTCAGCCAGATACACTGCTCTGACCTCCATACAGGGGGCGCACTTGATCTAGACACATCTGAGCCTTCCCCTGGTCGCCATTGCTTGTTTTCCAGAGGACAGAAGTTGATTTAATCACACTTCCTCTAATCTGCAACAACTCCCTGTTACCTCAGTGATTTGAACTGGAACAAAATGTGTCCCACAGTCACAAAAGTCAGGTTTGTGCTGAAAATTCATGAAAGCACAATGATAACGGTGAATAAAATGTTGGACCTGGGGTAACTTTGCATGCAACTTTGCATATCTTTTTTTCATTATAATATTTAAGGCAAGGTACTACAGCTCACATTTCTTTGCTTCCAATTTTGCTTCACTAAGGGCCATAGTTTCATGAAACAAAGAGCAAACAAAGACCAATGACCAAAAATTTACAAGTAAGCTTCTGCTTGCAGGATAGTGCTTAATTTGCACATTTTAAGACCACATTTTAAGATTGCATCTGTGTACAGTATATCTTGAACTGGTCAAGCTGCATTCTGGCATATATACAAGCTATTTTCCCTCTTCACTTGAGGCAATTTGTGACTTTATTTAGTTTGTATCTCCTCTGTACCTATAAAACTGTTTTCAGACTTATGCTCACAATCTCAATGTCCACACAAAAAAAGAAAGAAAATAATTTCATGGAGAGAGAGAGAGCAGGAGACAGAGAGAGATGAGAATGAGGAACAACATTTATTGGAAGTGACTCTGCCTAAGACCGTTGGTAGCATCTAAAGCTCACTGAATCTAATTAGCCTTTTAATTAGCACAAACTACAACCAAATTCATAAGCTTGGCAACTGATTTTACCATGTATTCGGTCTTGTGAAACTCATTCCCAGATATTACAAGTCAAATTATTGGCAGTGGATCAGGAGGTAGAGTTCCCGCCCAGCAACCACAAGGTTGAAGGTTCGAGTCCAGCTCCTCCCGGGGGGAAAAAAAAGTGTCCTTGAGCAAGACACCTAACCCCAAATTGCTCCCGTTGAGCAGGTTGGTACCTTGCATGGCTGCCTCCGCCAACAGTATGATGATATGTAAGTCGCTTTGGATAAAAGCGTCTCCTAAATGCCGTAATGTAATGTATCTTAAAACACCAGCAGATAAGGAGGCAGACAAGGAATTGTACTTCTTTCATAATAATATAACTAGTTTTGAGAAATAAACATGAAACAAAACTTTTTGAGAGAAGAAACTTGTTTTGATACACTTAAGTATTATTATTATATTAAGTATTATATTAAATAAATACCTTTATACATTTTGTATTATCATGAAACGTATATAGAAATGTATAGGAACCAGTGAACGGATCTGCCAGTTCAGTAAGACAATTTGATTTAAAATATGTTGAAGAGAGCTTTACAAGTGTTAATGAAAGATGAAAACTTTTGCATTACAGCATTTAGCAGACGCTTTTATCCAAAGCGACTTGCACATTACATTACAGCATTTAGCAGACGCCTTTATCCAAAGAGACCTACAGCCATGCAAGGTACCAACCTGCTCAACGGGAGCAATTTGGGGTTAGGTGTCTTGCTCAAGGACACTACGGCAGATTTTTCCCGGGAGGAGCTGGACTCCAACTGCCAACCTTGCAGTTGCGGGGCTGGAACTCTACCTCCTGAGCTACTGACGCCCCACTTTTTAATCGTAACGCTGCATAATTTAGCTCCGGTCAGAAACACTCCATTAGAGACTGTATACAGGCGAAAAGACATATTGAACAGTGTAAATGGTGTCATCACAAATGTGTGAAGAGTAATGATCAACACTGAACTTTTCCTCAAAGCTCATGACATTTGCTCTGTTTATTCAGCGCTAGTCACTTTCCCTGCCCGGATCTTCTCAGTTGGTTTGAGGTTTTGGACCAGATACCTTGTCTTATCATTAAGATACGATGAGAGAGAAAAAAGACAAACTGGGTTACTTCTTAGCGAATGTAATGAGCAACTATCACTACTATAACTACTACGGATGGATGGGGATGTTGAAAAATATACAGTCCATCCTCTGTTCTTCTCATCACATCACAGGAACAGGTCAACATGTACTTTAAATATGAGGTGTTATATGTGGTTTAGTGATGTCTGAGATTTAGAGGGATGCGTGAAGGTCAGATGATCTCATGTCTGACAGTCGAAAGTATTCATACAAGCCAAACTGGATGGGCCAGTCAGTGACATGCCTCACTCGTCTATAAGATGCCACACTGCCTTGCAAATTGTCAGTCATCCAGATTTCAGATTTGACCAAAGTCCTTCTCCTCGTCCTTGAAGAAACCCAAGGTAAGGCCTCTAAGTGAGGTAGACTTAACAATTATGACAGTAATATAGAAACGTTGACAGTATGCAAAATCAACTGTAGGGCAAGCCATACACTGTAAAGTTTTGTCAAGATTAATTGTGCTGTCATCGGCAAATTCAGAGCACCCAATCACCATGCGTATTAGTAGAGTGGGGAATTGTACTCTGTGAAAAAAGCACAGTGTTGTACACAAACCTACTATATGCAGGAGTCAAAAGGAAAATGTTTAGCTATAAAGCTATGCTTGCCGGGAATTTGTAATTGGTACACTTTCATTTAACAGTGGACGAACCATAGGCCTATGATACAGTAGCTTGTTTGATGAGGAAATAACATAAATTATAGTGGCAGGCATTCTATCGACAACTATGTTGCACAATATCTTGTGCATTTCCATACACTACTAAATGCCTTAATAATTTGGTGGAAATGTTAATTTAACTGACTATTGACTTGAACTAAAATATCCGATAAAGCAGAATTACTTGAAATGTCCATGGACTATTTTTCTCATATCCATTATGACTACTCAAAAAAAGAGTATTGGGGAAAAACATGACTGGATATCATACATGTTTATTGGGGCACACGCCACAAAATAGACTGATATTTCGGTGCATTAAAAACACATAAGTGTCTCATTAAGTTCTCATATATAGCACAGATTTGCAGCTGTTTTGTCTATCCAATTACTGTGAATCATAGTTTCTTTAGAAGTGAATGCCATGTCGGTAAACACGGTCATCAACCAACCCCAGCCCTTCATCAGGACCAACATGTCCAACCAATGGACCTCTGGCATCTGTGATTGTTTCGAGGACGTGACCTATTGTAAGTGAAGCTGTTTGTTGCTATATTTGCATGGTATTTTTCAACCTCAAGAGGCAGGAAGGGGGTTTAGAGCTACCCAGTACAACCACAGCTATGTATGTGGTATGTGTATGACAATTTGCCATCTAATCCCACTCACATGCATATATTTCTTAATACATACCTTCAATTAGTTTCAGACTTTTCTGGGTTGAGGAATACCAGCAGATGGCAGATTGGAGATCAGTGAGCGAAGCATTTGGGTGTTTTTAAGTGTTACCATTCCAGGGTGATGCACTGTATGATAATGCAAGCCATCAGAGTCTCCAGATTACACTGTGTGACGTCAAGCCTCTGAACTGAAGGCAACCACTGCCTGGATGAGAATAGTGTTTGTCACTAAGTCCAGTACACATAAGGAAGCTGATATGCTTACTTGTTTTAGAAAGTGCAAAAGGTAAACATGTTGCCCATGAATGATGCAGTTACCCCTTGGGCCAGTCAGTAACAAGATGCATCATCTCTCCAAGTTTAATACAATTCAGTAGCTGATGTTCTCGCACTTAGAAACCTCTCAGACAAGAGCGTCCCCACTCTCGAACATGAGATGTGACTTGTTTGCCTTTTCAGGTTGCTTTGCCTTTTGGTGTCTTCCCTGCTTCACCTGTAAGACAGCACACGATGCCGGGGAGTGTCTATGTTTGCCTCTGCTGGACGCTTATGGACTCATCCCTCCCATTACCACGTCCCTCAGGGTGTCGGTGCGCCAGCGCTACGGCATTGAGGTACAGTCGTGTTGAACTCTTGCCATGAACAGCAAGGCCCCTGTTTATATGACATGTCAGAGGAGAGGCACGGCTGCACAGAAGCCATTTCACCTAGTTCTTAATGATTTTGTATGCATGAACGGGACCCTGCCCCTCACACACTGCTCTCCTACAAAGTGTTCAGTCATGTATTTTTTGTGTAAATAGTTTGCGATCATCTCCACTTAAAACATCCACAGGGTACCCCACTCCTCCAAAGCATGGTTTAAAGTGCAAGTTACATTTTTTACCTCCACTACTTTTTAGATAGTTTGTCTGTCTGTCTGTCAGCAGTCTGTTTTAACAGATTCCCAGGAAATTTGGTGGACAGATAGGCCTTGGGCCAAGGAACAACTGATCAAGAAATGGGATTTCTGCCATTAGGCGGTTATTGTTTTTTCACTATGAAACTATCAGAGATAGAGTCTTGATTCTAAATCCTAATTGATGTTTAGGGCGGGTCAATAAATCAATTTCACTTAAAATCGAATTGATAGGAATTATGTCTATGGGTGTAATGGCAAGTTGGAGAATTGTTCACCATTAGGTTTGCACTCTCTGACTGCCTTATAGTTTTGAGAGTGTGTTTTTTATCTTGAGCCCTTGCCTCCCAAAATGTCTGTGAACTTGGTTCTTGGTTATACCCTTTGGGAGATATATTTGTGTATGAAAAGTGTCTCTATCAGACCTGGGCAAAGTAGCAGTTGATTACAGTTTTTACAAATTAAAAAGGCAATCAAAGGCACTTGATTTATCTTAACTTGCAAGTGATCTGACACTTTTGAGGCTTTTTAGGTGTCTGGCGAGATATAAATCGCCCACCTACCAACTACCTCAAATACTTGAAAGCATACTATGGTGTCTACCAGGGTAGCGCTCCAAGACAAGCCTTTCCCCCCACCATTAATCTGATCTCTGATCTGTCTTAAACCTGTTTTGATAATCTTTCGTTTGTAGACTCACAATCTGTATTTACATTCCTAGACTACATTCTGTAATTCCTAGTACTGTGGTCATAAGGAGGGTTATGGTACACTGAGTTCCAGTGCTCAAGGATTGTCACCTCAGATCAGATTAAAGACTGCAGCACCTAGCTGTAGCCTAATAATTAGCTGTAATGTGGAATCTGTATCTATTAAGTTGATGTAAATATAACTTTATACATTGTCGTCGTCGTCCCCCCCATTCCTCCAATAGGGTACAATTTGTAACGACTGTGTCTGCGCCTGCTGCTGCGGGCCCTGCACCTGGTGTCAGATGGCAAGAGAAATTAAAACAAGGAAGGGTCCCATCACTATCATCAACACAAGGGCCTGAGAAGATCAATGCTGAATTGATCATCACGACTATCATCATCATTACCATCGTCATCATCGTCATCATCGCCACATACGACACTGATTTCTGACCTGTTGCAAGCCCGTCTGGATCTGAGGAATGCCACCAAATAGCTGATTGAGGATCAGCACCTGAATGTGCGTAGATGGAATGTATGCAAGATGAAGATAAGCAGCCAGTCACTTTCCACCAACAGATTGTTGATATCAATGAGATCCAACGAATGAAACCATACCGGCGTTCTGATCACACTACTGATTCTGGTTACGCTGTATTATAATTACAAAGTACTTGACAATTGTTTTGTTTTTTTGCAGATGTGTATGTGGCAAACCATCCATGTCATTGTTTTTGTTGTTTTTTATCAGTTCTTTCTCTGTCGTCCTCATGATTGACTTACTGTTTCTTACTTCTGCATTTACATTCAGAAATTCTTCTAAATGTTTTGAGAGATTGACCATTTCATATTACCACTAATTAACCCCTTTTTCCCCCCAGAGAATAAAGCCCTAACTCTGATACAGTCAACTAGTTGTATTTACAATATGAATATGTAAGTCTTCATGAGCAGTGCAATAAAATTATTGATAGTATACCTCCAAGCCTTTCTCTGTGAAGTTGCTCAATCCTATGCAAACCACACACATGCAAATCATCACTGTGCCAAAGCTAAGTTCTTCCCTGAAGTGCTAAATGCCAACTTCGCTTCATTGTGCGGATGACAAAGCCTGTGTCCACCGAGAGTTTTCAATATCTGGTGAGTGTTTACCAAATTCAAATCAAAATCAATGCAAAATTGTAGCAAAGGAAATTATTTGAAAAACAATAGCCGATCAGTGGAGGAAGGTGAATGATTGTAACGTATTCTTGCAAGCAGGTTCAATAGTTGTCCTTGAAAATATAAGGGTTATGGTTAAGTACATTTATATTAACCCTAATTTCAGGTTCATGTGAAATTCCTGGGGGGAAAGTGTTTTGATTAAGAGTAAACA
The DNA here is from genome assembly GCA_900312575.1 of Acanthochaenus luetkenii. Classification (NCBI taxonomy): domain Eukaryota; kingdom Metazoa; phylum Chordata; class Actinopteri; order Beryciformes; family Stephanoberycidae; genus Acanthochaenus; species Acanthochaenus luetkenii. Next base: position 11,271 of record OMOT01078078.1, read on the forward strand.
GCTGTCACCCAGTGATAATACACAGTAGCCGTCTGAGTAAATGGTGTGAATACTGTCATGGAGATTTAAATCAGCCATGTTACAGAACAATTGAAGGAAGGAAAAGTATTGTACGAGCGAGTGTGCCGGGAGCTTTGTTCAGTTGTTTGGGCTTGAAGTTGAGAAGTGCGGTGAAAGTAAAAGTATCCTGTGAGGAGCAAAATAATAATAATAATAATAATAATTGTTGATTTCACATTTCAGTCCTTCCTTATTTGAGTGACCACCATGACAACAAATGTGATCATCAACAGCCAGCAGCCTCCTCAGGCTCCGGCTCTCATCGCTGTCCATTCTAACCAGTGGAGTACCAGCATCTGTGGCTGCTTTGATGACTTACAAGTCTGTAAGTCTCCTCTGCAGCTCGTCATTTGTTTTCATTGCACCTCGGTATCTGTTAGCCTTACATTGGTACATGCAAGTACAGTTAGAGTGAGATCTGTAAGTGGACTGGTTATTAAACTCACTGGGCTATGACTTTATTTCAGATTATTTGCTTATAACTTAAAAGCAAATGAGGGATTTTACCCATGCACAAGCTTTAGTATCACCTCTTGATTTATTTAACACTTGGAAAAGGCCAATGGATTTTGAGGGTCTAAGAGAAGGCCAACAAGCCACCAATGGAAAAGGGATAATATGATTATAACAACTGCTTCCTTGTGCAATTTTCAAAATATAACAACGCTGAATTGTACCGAAAGTTGAAGGTTATGGAGGAACATTTTGAAATCTGAGATATTTTCATTCTAAAAGGCAACAGTCAATTGTCGGTGGATTGGCCTTTCTGGTGTTAAAACACTGAGTACAATGGACCAAATCCTCAATTTAGAAAGTACAGATTTGCAGTATTTTATTTTGGATGAAAAAACAACAACCTGTTACTGCATTCTGACATATGCGCCTTTATCAGTTTTAACCCATCTCATCTGTTCCGTTTGGCCTCATCAGGCTGCTTTGCCTACTGGTGCTTCCCTTGCTTCGCCTGCAGCACCACCTCCGAGTTCGGAGAGTGCTTCTGTCTCCCCCTGTTGGATGTGCTGTGGACAACCCTCCAGATGGGGTCAGTCCCATCATGCACCCCGCCTGTGTCCATGGCCATGAGGGTTGCCGTGCGTAGTCGCTACGGCATACAGGTGAGTTTAGAGAAAGGAGGGATTTGGAAGCCTTTTTGACCTGCAAAGCAGTGATCTGGTGGTACACAAGGAGATGAGTCAATGACCTCCAGTAGGTGGTCACCAGAAGGCAAACAACCATCATATAAATACAATAAATTGAATTCAGGAAAGCATTAATTCATAGTCTTTCCCCTTACAAGACTGGCCTATAGTCTCATATAACTGACATCAGTGTGATGCTAATTACAGTGGTGATATACTGAGTTCTACATCACAACGATTGATGTCAACCTAAAAAGTTGGGCACACTTAAAAAGTCAAAAAGCTTGATAAATCATATCCTGCAAATAAAAATAATTCCGATGAATTTAGGTGGGTTTATATTCCACCATGTCCCTTCTGTAGAGAGACTTGTATTATTTTATTTTCAATTAGGCCTATTAATCAAAGCCATAGGAATATGCACATGTAGGCTCACATTACTTGTTTTTTTCTCTTACAGTGCTGTTATTTTATTTCTTTTCTATGTCTCTTTGCTCAGGGGGACATGGCAGGGGACTGTGTGTACGTCACCTTCTGCAACATCTGCTCCTGGTGCCAGATGGCCAGGGAGATCAAGAGACGCAGCCACACCCTCACTGTAATCAATGCCCAGCCCACTATGATGGCTGCCCAACCAATTATAGTGACCACCCAGCCAGGGGTCATCGCCTCCCAGCCGATGATCTCCTCAGTCGCCACTCAGGGTGTCCTGACGTCCAGGATCATGTGACCTCTAACTCTCCCAAAATCACACGAATGTATTTTCTAGACCGGCGTTCTGCCTCTATAAAGGGCTCTATAAGGTGATGTAACGTAGCCTATCTTCTGGCGGCCATATTGGAGGTCCTCAGCTCAACTGATTATTTTCCTAAACGTACTTGGCCATCTCAAAATAATTAAACAGACATGGTTAATTTCTGTGCTGTTTTTGACTGGGAACTGGTCATTTCACCACTGATATATCTGATCACGTTTGTGTTTAGATAATATCCGTTTGTTAGCTAGCTAACCATAGTATCAGGTCAGCTAAACATCACTGTCTCGTTGTAAATACATCTGATTTGCGCACTAGCTAACATATTGAGTAGAAGCTAGCATTAGTAGTGGTTAGTAGTTGCGTGTTAACATTAACATTGGTTGCTTTCCTAGCCTGCTAGTTTGCGCGCTAACAAATGCCTCTTTGTTCAGGTTAACTGAGCTGAGTCTTTTCAAGCTACAACTTGGAGTAGAGACTAGAGCCTAAAGACAAGACAGTTCAATTTGGAAACAAATGTACCTAATCAGACTATTCACTTTCATCTGTAACAAATGAATTGACCGACACCCACAACATAACAATCTTTCCCAGGTACATCTCTTTCTAGCACGGTTGTAATTTAGCCATTATATGTGTCTAGCCAATTCTCCAATGGACCTCCATGATGGCGCCCAACATGCTTGCTAGGAGATTTGTGACGCAACCGCAAAGCCAAACAAGCTATATACACCGGAGAAACTGAAACTTCTGTAGCTTTCAATGCAAGGTCAAAATATACATGCTGCAGGCTATTTGGTACTTAAACCTGGGACACCATTTATTGTGTGCTCAATCATGTACTTTGGTAAATACATGCATATATGCCCCATTGCAGAGACCACCAAACCATATAACGTAAACTCTCTTGAGCCACTCCAGTCGTGTGAAGCAGTGTGGCCTCCTCCCTGTGGTCCACTGTTACCTTGAGGCCGTCTTTGTTCCATGGTCTGGGTTTATATAATTCCACAGAGGGAGAGGAGAGAGGAGAGGAAGGCTGTGGCTCACTGATATGGCTGCTCAGCTGTGACCCGTGCTGTTATTGTAATCACCAAAGCTCACTTTATTTTCCCTCCACTGTGACCTTGCTGTTTCCTCCCTCCCTCCTTCTTTCCCTGCCACTGCCATAACACTCTTTGCCTACGTTCACACTGCAGCTGACCGTGTCCCAATTCAGATTTTTACCCTCACACGTGACACAGATCTGATGTGTCCTGATCAGTGTGAACAGCAAAAACCTGCATGGAGTCTCATTTTTAAGTTCCGATCTGTACAACATATATCTGAAGCATGCGACCTACACGCGACTTGTATTTGAATGCTCGAATTAGAATTTGTCAGTGTTGCCATGACAGTGAGTAAATCTATGTCATTCATCAGAGAAAATTGTCATCATTTTGGTGCCACGGCAACTTGGCTTAGCAACGTTAGGATGGAGGCCAACAAGGCACAACAATGGAAAGGAAGCCAAATCGTCGACTTGATTGGTATTTGGAGAGACGCATCAGTCAAAACAAAAATGTGTTGTAAGCTATTTCGGGTGAAATGGTTGACCCAAGAAAGTGGGAGAAGCATAGGTGCAAAAAATCTGGATGTGATGACTTTTCTTATAGTCACCCTGTGCACGTTTCTTTTCGACATCCCTGTCAGTTTACATTGATATCAGATATGGGTTACATACCAGTGGCGTGTCGTGACTTTTCCGCTAGGTGGGGCGGTCAGCACGTCAGATTATCTTTTCTTTTTTTTTGCCCAGTCCCCTAGGATTCATCATTTTCATACTAGTCAACTTCCAAACTTCTAATACATTTCAGAAATAAAAACGAAAAGTATATATTTAACAGAACTCGTTTATTTTTCAGTTTGCATATCATTGTCTGACACTATATTTCATTTATGTAATGTAGGCATAACATGCATGCATTGAATTAGACAAATTAAAATGACAGGTTATTAGTGCATTTTTACATTTGAAACAGTTGAATAACAGTTTATTTCAGCCACAACTAATCAAGTTTCACAAAGCAATCAAATTTCCACCCGCAAACATCATTCGCAGTCATATCAATCTCATTCAATTAATAACGCAAAAGTGGGAAAGTTGCCAACAAATAGACGTAAAT
>OMOT01078080.1:0-17969 GCA_900312575.1 Acanthochaenus luetkenii
TCTCTCTCTCTCTCTCTCTCTCTCTCTCTCTCTCTCTCTCTCTCTCTCTCTCTCTCTCTCTCTCTCTCTCTCTCTCTCTCTCTCTCTCTCTCTCTCTCTCTCTCTCTCTCTCTCTCTCTCTCTCTCTCTCTCTCTCTCTCTCTGAGCGTTTAAAATACATATGGTAAAAGCCTCATACCCACGGCGCAGAAGACCTAACGTTAGGTGACGGAACACTAAGGCCTTTCTCTCTCTGTTTATGTATGTATGTCCAAACCTAACAGTCCGTCTGCTGTAGTGACGTTTTGAGTTGTGGGCCCATGTTTGTCTGGTCAGCTGATCAACCCCACTGCTGAGCCTAGCAGGTGTTGATCAGACAGCAACGTCACAGATGGCAGTTGTGGTAGTTAATGTTTAACCTTTAGGTGCTTTTACTGAGGCCAGGTGAAAACTGGCCTGCGCTTCTCATCGGCGGTCAGTCTGTTTTTGTTGGAGGAGCCTGCCAAACAAGTGCAACATTGATTGTCTGAAACCCTCAGCCTAAACGCTGTGCCTTTCCTGAGGACAATGACCAGGCCTACTCAATAGCCTGGCAGAATAGTGGAGACTGGACAGTGGAATTAAGCAAGTAGTTTAGATAACAAGATCGTTCTGGCTGTCAACAAGTGTCAACCATGTGATTATTTAAAAATGGATAAGGTCTGTTGGACGGCACAGAAAATCATGTGGATTTTCTGTAAGCACGTATATAGAAAACACCATTGGACAAGGGGAACAAGGACTTTGTGCTTTCCATGTTCAGGGTTGTCATTTTTCAGCCACTCAAACGAAAGGTTATAGTATTCAAAGTGGCTGGTAGATCTCTGTTGACATGGCTGGCGGCTACGTGTAGACGTAACTTCCTGAATGGCGTCAGCTGTTACCTCCATCAAGACTTTGCACCTTTCTTTCCTCCAGTTTTTGCCTGCTGATGCATTGTTCATGTTTACATAGTAGCACACAGGTCATAGGAAGGACATGTGTGTGTGTGTGTGTGGATGGATAGAGACTGGAAGATATCACTGAACGGGTTCTGTTACTCTTCTTTTCATAATTAATCCCCCTTAGTCAGTGTCCCTTATCTGAGCTGAATAGGATGTGACACTCCCACGGCCATGAGAGAGAACAGAGAATGAATCCAGTGACAGGGTTGTGAAAACAGATATGATCGTCTAATTTCTGCTATGTGTGCAGGCCAATGACCATTATGAAGGTGGGATTAGAAAATGAATAGGCTAGCCTCTATACCTCAGCTTGTTACTGTCAGCCGTCCCCTATCTGGAACTGCAAAGTGGGTCCTATGAAATCTAAACTAGTGATCGGGTTTCTAGGCTAAGAAGGCTGAAAATGATTTCTTGATGGGCACCTTGACCCAAAGCAGATTCTTCACTTAATAAGAGGTCAAGTCTGGGAAGCCTCTTTGATGTAGCTAACAACTTGTAGCCAGTAATGAGGAGCTGGATGTTCTTATTATAGTAGTAGTGTGTTGAAACATTATTGTGTGTCCCTCCACCAAGAAGTCTTCACAGCCACTCAAGATAGAGCCCTGAAACAAAAGCCAGGGCTATGAGTCCAACATGAATCCTCGACTTTGACCATGAGGGGCTTCAGGAGTTGGGCATGCAGGATGTTTCAGTTCTCTTACTACCTTGTTTTGGGTTCTCTGCCAGGGTTCCCTGGTGAGCAGAGTATACGCCAACTTAAATTATTTACCAACCCAATACATTACAGCACAGCACACTGCTCAAATGTTGAGCGCAGTACAATTGGTGTAATGAGAGATTAAAATCCTCCTTGCTAAATGTATATATTAAAGTTGACGATAAGAAAAGTCTAGGTTGCGCATTTTTAACGGCTGTATTCTTTTTTTCTTTCTTTCTTTCTTTCATTTAATTTCATTTCCTCTTAGCTTTCCTTCCTCCAACTTCCAGATCTCTTAAGTTGGGCAACAATGTCTGCGGACCCCCGGGTTGAACACCCAGTTTGCGTCAGTGGTTTGGTGCCAGATGTCTTTAAACCAAAACACCTGTCAAGAAACCCCTGACCGCCGGTTCCCTTGCGCGTCAGCTACGGTCTCATTACACTTTTTGGCTTCCGCTCTAGCTCCACCCTGTCTCACCACCTCTTAGGGACGTCAGGATGGCCTAATGGTCAGAGAGACTGTCCTTCAGTTTCCTCGAACAAGACACTGAATCCCTACCAGCTCCAGGTGTGCTGTTATGTGACCTTCATGTGGAGGAGCGCAACTGAAAAGAGACTTTCCCTACAGGCATCAACAAAGTATCACTCTATCTAATTATCTTTTCTTTTCACGTCCCAGACCGAGACCTTCAACCCTGGACCAGCCCCTGAGCTCCCACCCCTGACATCCCCAAGGAACATTTGAAACCTCCCATTTCCAGACCACCCTAGATACCACCTACTGCAGTCCTAATTCCCACTGTCGGCTCCATCAGTCCCTCTCCAGCTCCCCTCCCCATCCACAGCCCCAATACCATGCCGGGTGCGCTCCTGCGGAGGAACATGTCCCAGAAGCTGAGCGTGCTGCTACTGGTGTTCGGCCTGGCGTGGGGGCTCATGCTGCTGCGCTACACCGTGCAGCAGCCTCGCCACCAGAGCAGTGCCGAGCTACGGCAGCAGATCCTGGAACTCAGCCGGCGCTATGTCAAGGTCCTGACCGAGGAGAACCAGAATGCGCCAGGTGGGCCACAGGGAACCTCCATGGCTGGTTATGGTGAGCCTTTTCATGGAATTTAGGAATACTGTGCAATACTCTCTCTCACACATGCACTCACTTGATTACTCACTCACATTGTGTGCCAGAAAGATTAAGTAAAATTAAATGTCTCTGTTGAGGTCTAGTCAAACATTGTTTTCTTTTTGTTTTCTTTCTTCTTGTTTTGGTCTTTTATACACAGCTGATCTGAAGAGGACCATAGCTGTGTTGCTGGATGACATTCTGACGCGGCTGGTAAAACTGGAGGGGAAAATTGACCTGGTGGTCAACGCCTCCTCCACTAACACCTCCCACACTGCAGGGGGCGTCCTTGCCTCTGTTCCCGCTGCCTTACAGAAAGCCTTAAAGCAGGACTCGCCTGGCAGCCACCCAGGGACGCCACGCCTCCACCTGCACACACCTAATAGACCTAGACTGCATCAAGCAGCGTAGTGTCAATAGATAGATAGTAGAGTGGTTTTAACGTATCACACTTTCCCGGGGTTTATCACTGATCTAACGTAGAATAATGAAAATCACTAGGGAGCAGTATGGACATCCACTAACTTAAAACACAGGATGCATTTTAAGAATGGTCAGCCAACTCAGAAGAAAGGAGGACTACTTGACGCTCTAACCTTTTCATATGCTGATATTTATTTTTTTACCAGGACTACCCAGCACATTTTTTGATATTTACATTGCTGACTTTCTTTGTTTTATATTGTAGCTACTTTTTATGATGGTGTCATGAGTGGAACTTCTGATTTGTTATATAAAATGCATAGAGGTAAACATTAATGGAACTGGAACTCCATCTCAGATCTTTTACCGTAGAAATGGCTAAGAAAGCTTCAGTGTGTACAGCGCTTATGAATTTGCAATACTGCTTCGAAATGCTGAACTAGATAGTACACTCATGGTAGTAAGGAGTAGCTGCATTTCAATTAGCAGCTGGTCCAGTTGCTTATTGTGTAGAATATTAATCTTTTAGCAAATATATACAATGATTTTATGGATAATTAAATGGTATAGTAGAGATAATCCAAATATTTTTTGCACTCCCTTTCAAGGCAGTGTAAACATGTATTTACTTTGGCTGTAAGACAGTTGCAAGTCTGTAAAATATAGGGACAATGTTTATTTGCCATGGTATACATGTCAATGAGCGTATATGCGCTATGTCTCAGTTGCAATCTTATATTTAGCTCCCATGCCTAGTGTTGGGAGATGTTTCATTTTAGATGTGGAATTAATTGAATGTACTGTATGGTCAATATTTAGCTCTGTTAAGGTGACTGACCTATTGCTTACACGTACATGTTCAGGGTTCATGTTGCACTGTCATTCCATAGGGATTCTCTAAAAATAGTGAGCTCATTCAACTTTGACATTAGGGATATTTTAGGCGGTGAAAGTCGAGCTCTGACATAAAGGTGATGGTACATGAGCAACTTTCTGAGGCAATGAAGATGGGCAATATTTCCATTAATATAATGGCTTGGGATTCGTATGGAAGAAAATCAGTGTGGATGGCATAGTAATATATGAGGAGCAAAATTTAGGGTGGAAACCTGTCAAAATGTTGCACAGATGTTATGACCTGAAGCCAGTACAGTGAGTTATTGAATTGTGGTTAGATTATCTGCATTGAGCGATGCCATAAATGCACTTTGCTTCACATAGCTAAAGTAGAAATAAGATGGTAAGGCAGACTGTCAGCTATCCTTTAATGTCCACAGGTGTCATATTACTACATTCATACACACTGAGGATTTTAACAAATAACGTTTGAAATGACTTGAACTCATGGAAAAATACGTTTTTTTTTTTTCTTCAATCACAGATCCTTCAGTGATTCCCTGTGAATTAAATCACATGGAAAAACTGTGATGTTTTTTATCAGTGTCATTCTGGTGTTCTTCAATCTGAAATGATGTGCCTCAGCAGCAGAAAAGGAATCACATTTAGTTTTGTACCTGCCAAGTGTTAGGCCAGTGGTTCCCAAAGTGGGGACCAGGGGCCTGCAGGGGTCCTTGGAAGGGTTCCAGGGAGTCCCCATACAAATGAGGAATAGTTTAATGTGCTATTTCCGTCACTACAGGTTTTAGCTTAGTGAGATAACGTATGAAGATGACTATTTTGATCATGGGTGTCACTGTCCACACTGTTACACCTTTTATTTTGTCAGCTAACAAACCGAAATCGTTTCAGATGACATTCCCTAGGACACGGTAGCCTGTTATCAGATGTGGCCAGTGGCGGCGCCAGAGAGGGGCTTGGGTGTGCTTGAGCTCCCCCTAGAGGAGGCATAGCACCCCCTGAAATAATAAGTTCGTGCGTTCTAGTGTGTGAAACGAAACAAAAACGAATTTCCAAGAGAATGCGGCAATGATGTATAAGTTTCCGCAAAAGTACACATTTTCCGGCATATTTTTTAGCGCACTGAAGTTTGGTGTCATGGGGGCGTGACCAGGAGAGCCAGGTGGTGACGTCGCACTCTGCAGTACATAAACAAAGCCGCCCCCCATGCGCCATTTTCTAGCTAACCAGTCTGAACAAAACGGTGTATAAAAACCTCAGTACGGACCACTTCTGTTATATTTGTCGGTTATATTATATTTTACAATGGGTGACATTGAGGATAGAAACTACGAAGGGCGGGTAAGTTAAGTATCTACATTTTAAAGACATCAAATATCCTTTCCCCCGTTCTCTCGTGGCTGCCGTTAAGGTAACGTTACACTGCAAGGGAATGCACTAGTAACGCTACGTACAGATAATATGTTATCGGTGTTAGAGAGGTGGACAGGTGTTCTTGCTTTAACGTTACCTTTTAGTGAACTTTTTTACCCGATTTGTTTATTTATTTTTTATTGAATTTACGCTCTAGTGAGACGGGCTCAGTCAAAACCCTCTAACGTTAGCTGGCTGGCTAGCTTGATTAGTAACTTAGACACGGAACTTCAATTTAGATCTCGGAACTTAATTGATTCTTTATTGATATCAACTACTTAATTTTACCTTTATTGCTAATGGGCGTTATTACTGCGTCGTGTGCATTGCGTCCCTCTACTCAAATGTCGCTGCTCTTTTCTGCAGCACATGGGCAACCTGAGCTTTTGTATTGTTGCCTGATCTGGCCTTTCATTATGTTAGCTAGGTATTGCAGTTGAACGTTTCTTCCTTCCCTGCTTTCACGCTGTGGTTTAGCCATTTAACTCTGATATTTGAGGTCTAAGCTATTGTACAATGTAAACACATAGCTTTCACTTTGTTATTTTAATATAGGCCCTCCACCTACACTGTTGTACTCTATTCTGAAATGATATCTAATGTAACAGCAATGTAATTGTCCTGCATTCAGTGTTATAAATCATTATCTTTTCATTGAAGATATTTTCCTTTTCATAAACTCATGATCTTAATTTTATTGAATGTTCTTTTTTCATTAAGGTTATTGATCGTGAAGGATTTGAAGAGTTTTATCCAAGAATGTGGAAGAAAATATTCAAGATAAAAGAAGGCTAATGAAAACATTTACAGAGCAGAACATAGAAGTGGAAAGGGGGGAAATGTGACGGAAGAACGGTTTCAGATATAGAAGCACTTTCAGTGTAATGGCTAAAATGAAACTGATTTCAATTTGGGTGAAGAGATGAAAAACAGACCTGGAATCAGAAAACTGAAAAAAGAAGAATGAAGAAGGATAGAATTCCTGAGAGAAGGGAGTAGCGTATAAAGAATCTGGAAGAATGAATGTGTCCCTAGGTTAAGTAAATGTACCATTTGTGTTCTTAATGTCTTTTCTTTATCATGCTGCCTTTCTGTAAAATGAAAATGCATGTTAACATTTAGTTTTTCCCCTGATGGCCCAAGTGGATAAGGAAATAGACCTATATTTTACATTGTTACACTGGGTTAATAATGTCACATTGTAAACCAAAGATTTGTTGTTTAAATAAGAGCACTAACCCTTTCCTCCACAGTACATAATCTATACCTTTTAGAAAGGTGTATCTGTACAACATACTCTACTACTACATCTCACTACTCTGTGTGATAGTTTGTGTGTGAGGCAATGTATGTATTCGTCCATAAGTGTGTTGTTAACTCGCTGCTGTGGCAATAGGAGTCTCGCCCCCCGTCTAAATTGGACCGCGGGAGTCCAGCTCGGGTCAAGTCGAAGAGCAGGTCCGGCTCCCCTAGTCCAGCTCGGGTCAAGTCGGAGAGCAGGTCCGGCTCCCCGAGTCCATCCCGGGCCTCCAAACGCGCTGAGTCCAGATCCCACTCTCGTTCAAAATCTAGGTATGCATTGCCATTTTATTGACCTTTGTGACATTATCATCTTTGCAAACTGATTAATGATTGTTAGGTGCTGATTGATTGATCCTGTTTTCTTAAAGCTTCCTGTTCTTGCTCTATTCTGTCATTGTTTCTCCTCTTTGACTTTTGCTTCTACTCTCCCTCTCATATTCATTCCTCGTCCTCTGTTGTATCTTTTTTAGGTCTCACTCTCGGCGGCACTCAAACCGCCGCTACAGCCGTTCACGCTCTCGTTCCCATTCTCACCGGAAGAAGTCCCGCTCCCGTTCCTACAGCCCGGACTACCGCCGCAAGAGGAGCCAGAGCACCTCTCCCATGTCCAACCGTCGCCGCCACACAAGCAGCAAGGTGGGTGTGAGGTCGGAGGGCAGGGTGAAGTTAGTATGTGTATTCTCACACACAGGTTGTACAAGATGAAATTGGCCCGTTGGTCTCCTTACCTGTAAAGTAACGAGAACATGGACACCAAAATTATCCAATTATGTCATGCTTATTGTGAATGTATGTACCGTAAGTGGCTGGTGTGTTGGAAATGTTTGGATGTGTGCTACTGTCTTTTAAACTTTTTATTTATTTTGCCCCTACCCCCCTTCCCTCAAGAGGCCTTGCCTTTTGCCAGGCCGTCACTGTAAATAAGAATTTGTTCTTAATGACTTGCCTGGTTAAATAAAGGTTAAAAAATCAAAAGAAATCCATGTGTCCTTGGTAGATCGTTCTGTATGCTCAATGCGAACAAGCATACTCGATGTTGAGTGATAGTAGGTACCTATCATTATCTAACGTGAGAAGATGAGAACATGTAACTGCGAATGTGCATAATAATAACATCTATATTGTGTGATAGTATGTGACTAGCATTATCCAAAGTAAGAAGACTGACCTGTTAGTAATAGTTATGCATTTTAAAAATAATTTTTTATATGGCCTGTACGTATCATTAACTCAATATTGCTGATGAACAACCACATATTTGGTATATATGGAAGAGAGGCCTTTCGACAGAGAAAGTAGTGCCTGGTGGTAATTCAAACTGGCCAGACTTGGATACACATACAAAGATACTTTAGAGCTTTAGAGCTGCTACACTTCTCATCTTATGGGTGTCTATGTTCTCATCACTAAATGGGTAAATTGACCAACAGGCCACATTTTGAAGTATACACAAAATTGAGTTTTGCATATGGATTGGAATTGGATGATAAAAAAATACAATAAAAAGCGAATCTAATTTTTATTTTCTACACTGCAAGGTTTATAGGAATTACATTCACACACAGGTACTAAGCACAACGTTTGAAGTCAAAAGGGCAAGTGATTTTCACATTAATTTATTTGAAGAAATTATTTTTCAGGTGGTTCTGCTTAATGGCATGGGAGAACAGTTTGACATGACATTTAATAACCCCTTTGATTAACCTTTCCCTCCTTTCATTATATCAACAGAACCATGACTTCACAAAAGAAACAAACAGTCATGGCGGTGATGCTGATTCCAGGGTATGTGGACCTAACATTTTTTGGTGCAAGAGCAGTGTAATATTTATATGTGGGCCAACGGTGTTGGTCCCATTTTAGTATTTAATCGGATGGATAAGAGCTCCATGTGATAATGAAACAGGAATTAGGTGAGAATGTTTCAAAGCAAGTAGAAGGCAAATTGAATGGTTTTGTGCTGTCGATGATATGTTTTTGAAAGCTGTTTCAGTGAGCATTTACCCATGTGAGTGAGGGTACACCCCTCATTAGCACGTACATAGATCCTTAACTTTAATAAAAACCCATTATTTGCTTAACCTACCAGCCAAAAGTCGTTATGTAGTAGGTGTCAAATTTTGTTCGTTTTTTCCCCCTCCAAACAGTGCATATCTCATTTTGGACTAAAACTTGTAATAGTTACCCCCCTATGTAGGGCTGTGCGATATGGACAAAATCTTCTATCACGATATGGGTAATTTAATATCCCGATGACGATATATATCACGCTATAGTATGTTTTCTGTACATGTATTTATTTATATTCATTATTAACGTTGCTATTATTATATTTAACATTGAAATACAGTTTTATATTGTGTTAGACACGCACCAATGGCTAGTTGAAGACGGTGGCCAAAACGATGTAGCCGTGTCATTCAGTACCAGTGCACTGATGTTAGTCGCATTATCCGTGGTTACAGACATGGTGATTTTCCGGCAATCCCCATGACTGGAGCGCTTCCTTTAGAACGTTGGCTATCAACGGCCCTCTGGAAAATAGGACGTCTGTAAATGTTGACTACAGTGTCCAGTCTTCTTTGATGAAGTGTATTGTCAAGCTCATGTACGGCTGTGTTGTTCGGCTCGTCCACACACATTGTTGCAGCATAATATGATACACTGCGAAGCTCCTCTTCTACTTTGGCTCGGCAATCTCCATATATGCGTAGTAACCAGTTCTCTGAAGCCCTTCCTCGCAACGGTGAATATCATCCGGGGCCATGTCTTTGCGTCCCAATGGCACTCGTGATTTATTGATGTCTTCGTGACATTTTATCATACGGAGTGCGTCTTACAAAATATTATTGGTTTGAGTTGAGCTTTTCTTTATACTCCATCTCGTGGTTCTTCTCTAGATGGTAGAAGATGTCATTCCCAACCCTGCTTTACGTTCTCTAGACGTGGACTGGAATAACAAACAAACGCGGAGGGCGGAGGAGCGTGACACAGAACAAAACTCTATTGCATTTTTAACGGACTGTTAAACAACAGTTTTCAGTCGTGCTAATTATTCCATTGATTTGCAACCAGAAAAACATCTTATGCGATGGATCATCAGCTCTTATCATGAGCGTGGCTCTGTATGTAATCTGGACCGCTTAGCTCCGCTACATTTGACCAAACGCTATGAGAATACAGTTATTTTGACTCGATGTTGAGTACCGTGAAGACATCATTTAGACACGCAACACAATATAAAGAGCGGCTGGCTGGACCATGGTTTCACAAGAGACTGCTCACTTGACCGCAGTCATACTGGGCTGTGAATAATCTGCTATGTTTTTGCCGTCTTTAGTTGACTTCTTAAATTCTACATGATCTCTCCCTGCTGATGACCGTTGGCAGTGTTTGGATTAGTTGGAAGTTCATAAATGAAAATGCACCCTTTTTACATTTTTATGTTCGTCTTATTTCCCATTTTTGTGTTAAGGGAAAATGGGAAATAAAAATAAGAAAGGCAATCAATTAATGTTTCTCCTGCATATTTTGAATAAAACAATCCAATTCTGTTTGGGTTTTTTTATATGAAAGGAAAATTAGACATGTAGGGCTGGGTTTAAAAAAATGTCTGATTCAAATTGAACTTCATTTGAACAATACGTGGATGCGTGGCCAGCCTTTGGTTCTTTGCACAACGAGGCCTGAGGGCACTTAACAGGTTTACGTAATCTCCGCGCGTGTTTGTTTACCAGTGCGGTAACAAACTAGTATAAAGTCACCAAAGCCACAGAGAATATAGACTGGGAATCTTGCCTAAATAAATATGTTTCAAGTTGCAGTAACTGTCATATATGGTAAAGATTTACCATGCCGTATTACTAAGAGAGCTACAGTAATACAGAGTCATGTGTAGAGTAGACACGGATACGGACTGAGAGTTAACGTGTCCGTCATCATTTTACAGTAACATCTGCTGATGATGCGGCTAACTTAGGAAAGGACTTTCCACTAGGGATGGTCGGATCGAAACTGTGGTATTGATACTTCGATACTCACATACTGCTCATTTGATATGGATTCCTTTTTTAAGTTTCGATTTTAAAGTTATTTTTTATCCAAAATGTGGTTGTGTCACTCAAGCGTCATAGTTTCCACTACGATGTGGAAACTTCCCAGTTCCCCGGTGTCTTGAATGCAGCCTTACAATCTCCAAGAAGTGAGACCGCAGTCATGAAGGGGCTTTAGTTTCATGGACTTTACAGTTTACAATGTCCAGAGGTTTTATAAGACTAGAAACTAACTCATTTCTTCAATTCAGAGGCTTTTTCAATTTCTGATTGTTGGTTTACTTTTACTTATTAATTAATATATGGTTGTTTGTCTCTTTTGGTTGTTTGTCTTCTGATACACCGCTGTAGTGTGTTGGTCACGTTAAATAAAAAGTACATTAATGTTTTGATAACTGCTTTGAGGTCAATTCTTAATGTAAACATAAATATTTTTAATAATGCACCAGGTTAGAGGGTTCCTTGCACAATTTACAGCATTAGTTCTCTGAGAATCTCTTTCGTATCCAAGCAAAATTGGTATTGTAACTAAAACATCCCTAACCAAATAGATATTGAATCTAATCTAATCGAATTTGGACCTAGTGAATCAGAATCGATTTGGGAAATCGGTGGCGAAAACCAGCCCTAGAGGCATGTGGTTATTTTGTATAGACAAATGTATCATATTTATCATATATATATATACATCATTAGCATGGTGTGAAATTACCCATATCTTGATAGATTTTGTCCACATCGCACAGCCCTACCCCTTTGTTTACTATAGATGTTAGTGAGAATGTCACTTTGCCTTCCCACAATCCCTTGTATGCTGTTAGAACAAATCTACCAGAGAAATTGTAATTGTGGATAATTAATGGGCTTTTCTAGAGGATAGAAATTCTCATCTGTCCTCTTCTGTCCAGCATGCATACAGTAGAAGCCATGTTTATCCAAACTGTATAGAGCTCTGAAATGCTAGTGGGACAAAGAAATGTGTGTTGCACACTGATTGTGTAATACTAAGACTGATTTGAAGTGGCCAGTATATCAACAATGAAGTTCCCACAGTTATATACAAAGTAATGGATGATATTTTCCTAGTGCTTTTGCTTGCCTGAGGTTTGGAAGGGCGTGGTTTCTACAATCTTTGTGCCCATGTCTTAAGCATGTAAAATGCTGCTGTGTGCATGTTTTAGGTAGCATGTGATGTTTTGTGTGCCAGATTCAGTGGTGTGGATGAGGTAAGCCACCCTACCAAGTCTGACCCCTACTGTTGACCCTTCCAGGCGAACCCTGACCCCAACACATGTTTGGGAGTGTTTGGCTTGAGCCTGTACACTACAGAGCGTGACCTGAGGGAAGTGTTCTCTCGCTACGGTCCTCTGGCAGGGGTCAACGTGGTCTATGACCAGCGCACCGGTCGCTCCCGTGGCTTTGCCTTCATTTACTATGAGAGAATTGATGACTCCAAAGAGGTATGGGAAATGGTTGTGGTTTATTTATTGGTCGGATCGTATAGGCCAGTGGTTCTCAAACCTGGTCCTCGAGTACCACCGCCCTGCTGGTTTTGTAGTTTACCTGGTAGTTGATAACATACACCTGGTGTAATCAGGCGCTGAACAAGACCTGGGACACCAGGTGAACGTAATGAACTACCAGGTAGAGTACAACCAGCAGGTCTGTGGTACTGGAGGACCAGAGTTGAGAACCACTGGTATAGGCCAATGGCCTTCGATCCTGGCCCTCGGGACCCAGAGCACTGCTGGTTTTCTACCCTACCAGGTAGTTAATTGCAATAACCTGGTGTCCTAGGTGTAAAATCGTTTCTGGTTAGATGGCTAGAATGAAAACCAGCAGGGCTCTGGGTCCTGAGAACCAGAATTGAAGGCCACATGTCCAGTCCTCAATATTGATTGTTGTTCTTTGATACCTTTTGTTGTAGTGCACTTAGTAATAGCTTTTTAACTGTTGTGGTTTTGCTCCAGTATATGGGCTTTAGCAATTGCATATACATGTATTGTGTTTTCATAGCAGTGCATGGAGGTTTAAAAGGTCGTCCCCTTTGGATAAAGTCCTGTAGTTTGTAGTAAAGTGTGATTACCCGAGCACACCACTAGGTGTCAGCATTGCCACACATAATTCTTCATTTTACACCACATGTCCCTGTCAAGGGGCTAGTGCTTGTAATGTAGGTGGGCCTTTGTGAATTAAGTCACTTTACCAACGTGCATAAGAGGTTTTGATAGCAGCTTTTTATTTTCCTCCCTCTTGTGTTCCCTAGGCAATGGAGCGAGCCAACGGCATGGAGCTGGATGGGAGGCGCATCAGAGTGGATTATTCCATTACCAAGCGTGCCCACACCCCCACGCCAGGAATATACATGGGCCGACCAACACAGTAAGAGCAGTAGATGGTCCAGTCCCTACATCTTAGTTCCTTATACCTATAGTGTGGCATTCATCACATGGTTGAATTCCATAAGAAGCACGAAGAGTGGTCAGGGGCAGGGAACTGGGATGCAGGGTGTATTGTACTTCGGTTGGAGCTCACTCATACCGTTTTTGTCAAACTACTTTCAAATCCTTGATTGTGAAATAATGGCCAGGTCTCTTGGAAACGAGATTCCTAATCTAAAAGATTTACCTGGTAAAGTAAAGGTTAAATTCCCCCCTTTTTGTTTCATTATATCTACTTTGACATGGTGCTGTGTTTCTCAATAGATAGTCGTGACTTGTTGATTTATCTTATGTCACCAGTAATGGCAGTGGCGGCAGCAGCGGTGGAGGCAGCAGTGGGGGCAGGAGGGGGAGAGACTCGTACTATGATCGTGGCTATGAGCGCTATGACAGATACGACGAGTGTGATTCCAGGTATAGGTGAGTAATTACCCCCAAGCCTCTAGTACATGATGAATGCGAGTACAAAATGAATATCACACTGTTAAGTTGGAGGAAACGTGTAATTCTTTGTCTCTGCAGTCGCAGGCGCTCTCCATCACCCTACTACAGTCGGTACAGGTCTCGCTCACGATCCCGCTCATACAGCCCACGTAAGTGTAAAGAGAAATGCATACAACACACACACACACACACACACACCTAGCTTGACTGCATCCATGTTCTTGTCTTATGACAAGATGCATGTCCAAACACATTTAGGTGCTTGACTCACTGCTGAAAGCAGATTGACTTAATTAATGCTGTACTGAGTTGTACCTATACTAATGTGAATCCCGTTTAATGTTTTTGCAGGGCGATACTAAGTTGCTTCTTTCAACGTTCAGATTCCCACCCTTCATTGCTGGTGTCGGATTCCTCAACTTGTTTCAGAGGGGAATATTTTGAGCTATATCAGCAGTCAGAACTCTTAAGTTTGACATAAGAAGTCTTGTTTACATGCAGTAGATGTCTTCATTTCTAGACTTTAATGCATCCATGTTGAGTGTGAGCAAAGGACTCAATAGCTGATGGTTAACTTGTTGCTTGTTTCCTAGACTTGCATCCTTCCGCCCCTCTTCATTTTCTTAAGCTTAAGATGCAGGCCAACTGGGTTTAGAGTTCCAGGAACTAATATTATTAATGGTGACACTTCATTTTACAACCTGTGTTAGGAACGTGTTACAAAGAAAGTATAAAAAGTGTATATATGTATTGGTTACCAGTTTCCTGGTAAGTAGCAGGTAAATCGGGCTGTAAAATGTTGTGTTACCAAATGTCAGTGGTTGGGTCCCTGCTCACATTCTGAGTCACTTTTTTAGTCGAGGAAGTCAACATTTGAGTACCTCAACAGAGTTTTATTTTCATGTATTATGTTTCTTTGTATGGAAATATAAAAATTTGACTCCAAAAGGTGTGTACGGTGGTTTCTGACTTAACATGCATGAAATTGAAATTGGGCTTAGTTGCATAGGTGGGACTTCAGAAATTGGTGAGGTGAGACAACAAGCTAGTAGAGTTTAACAGAATAAAATGTGTGGCAAGACTGTGCTTGATATGTTCATGTTCATACAAATGTAAAATGAGTTGATCTGGAGCCACACTTTGAAACCACAATAGACTTGCCATAAATTAGATTGTCTCGTTTAAGCTGTACAAATCAAACTAGATGCAGATAGACTTATCCAGAATGGCAATCTTTTATTGGGTGAGTTTAATTACAGAAACAAATTACAAAACACTATTTGGGGGGCTATTGTAGTTGTACATTTAGAGGCAGATCCCAACAAATTACAACAGTCCAAAGTTACAACATGAGCTCATCAAAATACATTGCTGTGATGGACCCCTTTTTTAACTGCCACGTGACAACATGATATACTTCAACTCAACAATGACATTACTAGTACATTTCAATTTCCAAAGTGACCAAATGTGCGAGAGTTGACAGAACAAGGCAATTTCTGATTCACATCAGACAATGTTGCCAGTCTCACATTTTCCCGCACTGATCAAAACCTTGCAGATTGCATCAGACGACTTCAGATACGGGTTCAGATGCTGGATTGATACTCGGTGAAAACAAACATGCGCTTTAAACTGAGTGGCTAATCAAAGGAGTAAACCTGAGGACATGGAGAGCTCTTATCTATAGACCTTCGCCCTAATAGTGAGGCACTTCATTCAAAGGGGATTAATAATCACTGCTGACATGGGGGGACCCTCAAGAGTCATGCATTCATTCACACTGACTCGGATCATTCTTTAGGCTCCAAGGTAACCAGGAGTTGGCAGGATACAAGGGTCAAAGAGTGAGTTTTTTTCTCTCAAAGTTTCGACACACACGGTAAACTGAGCCACAGACAGATTTATATTGTGTGTACATTGTAGCATTCATCTGCCCCTTAGTGCGCCTCAATCACAATTGTTTCATGCATCATTTTCCTGAAAGAGCATTGAGTAATAAAATGAGGAAACGTGTCGTCTTTCACTTACTGTCCTCTGATCCAAAACAAGTAGCTATACGAGACATAGCTACTTGTTTTCATTGTATAGAACAGGTGCACAGATCGAAGAGAACGCAGAGAAATCACTGAATTGTACACCTAGATGTGCGCTAGTGTTGCGATGCATAGATGTTTGTTTGTTTTTAAGTAGAATCTCCATTATCCTCTGAAGTCGTGGAAGATCATATGCCGATAGGATGGCCAATAGTGGACATAATGGGTAGATGGTTTCCTCTTGTTGGGGATGCATGGGGAGACATCTCACCTATACAAGTGGCACTTAGGCATTCAAACATTAATTTAAGACATACATTATGTTCTTGGACAGAAAAAGGACAACATCAAGAGTGTGGGAAGTGATACTTGTGTGAAATGGCCCACGCCTTCAACTTCTCCATACCTCTGATTTGTTCATGTCTAAGCAGTAAACATGAGGGTTGACTTTGGAATAACAAAGGTTAACAGAATTGTTTGCTAGTCAACCAACTCAAGCTAATTATCTCGCTTATCAGTCAGATGTTTTGATGATATATTGGTACTAGAGAAATATCACATGGCCTCTTTATCAATTTACCAGGGGCTTATCTAAAGTTCTGGATCTTTCTAAGCAGATGTTTTCTGAAGAAGACATGTTGGGGTCATGGAATAAGCATTTATCTATTTGCATCTGAAAGAAATGTCAGTGTTTTGTCCAAATTCAACCCGACAGTTCTGTGCTGAGCCATAGATGTGTTGCTATTTATGTATCATTGATGTTTTAATAAACTTTTGCCTCAACATAAGAAAATGTTTCATTGTCAATATAATCATTTCGTTGGCAGACGTGTCACAAATGGAAAATAACTACATTGTCAACAAGAATTTGCAGAAACTTTTCCACCTGTGATAGAACACGACTTCCCAATCAGCAGATGTTTGATAACAGAAAATATAGATTTGGACTGTAATACTGCAACAACAACAACAACAACAACTCCACCTGATACACACTAGATCCAAATGCAGAGTGTACAGAACCAAATCAATTGCGATTAAACAAATATTTAACTAGACATAAGAGAGATGGTTGTTGCCACTTGTGACACACAGTCCATGCATGATCACTTTAACAAATACATAATAAATGAAACTATTTTCAACTAAAAGAGAGACCATTTATTTCCTTAAAAACAACAACAACAACACATCCATCTTTAAATCATCTCTACTGTTACCAGTGGCCTAGACTGGGTAAACGTTTTCTTACCAATGACGGCGTTTCAGTTTTGGTTGAAAAAACAAGAGTGCAGCAACGAGAAACCAAGAAACGTGTATCATTTCTTTAGTGAAATGACTCTTTTGACACTATTCTTATCGTTTTCGTAATTTGCCAGTGACTATTGACTCATTGTTTAGCCTGACACAACCGCCATTTTCTTGAGACGAGGGGTGCCGTCCCACAGGGGCGTCTGTGGGGGGAAACACGGATCCAGCTTGTTCTCGTGTGGGAGCCAGTATGAAAGCGCTCGGCGTAAATAGAAGACGCGTGCGTGTGTGTGTGTGCGGGTGTGTGTGTGCGGGTGTGTGTGTGTGTGCGGGTGGAAACGACGCTGTTTACACCGATCGAGGCGGCGTCTCCGTCAAAGTTGTGAAGTCGCTCTGAGGCTCAACATGGCGTTCGCGACTGCGTTCCATCCATTAAGGCTGTAATGTCAAGAAATAAGTCAATAAGTCTCACCGGAGCACAGAATCCCTTGATTCGGTGGTTCAAGGGAGGAGAAGACCCATGCAGACCCATGCAGACCCATGCAGACCCATGCCGACTATGTAGGCTATATCTTGGAGTGAGGCCAACAGCACTAAGTTGGGCTATAGGCTGCGTTTTACCTCTCTCTCTCTCTGTGTGTCTCTCTCTCTCTCTGTCTCTATGTGTCTCTCTCTATGTGTCTCTCTCTCTCTCTCTGTATGTGTGTCTCTTTGTCTCTCTCTCTCTCTGTGTCTCTCTGACTAAACCAGATCGATTTTGACCTGGGTTTATGTCTTTTGCTATTCATATAAACCGCACAAGTCATCCCGCAAAGGACGCAGCCTAGTCTGAAACTTCACGCCAGTTTAGCCCCTTGTGGGATTTGTCCATATAGCGAGGAGTGTGGGGGGGACGGGGGGACGGGGGGGGGAGAGAGAGACTCTCTGTACATTCCTGCAGCCCCGCAGCAGCATTAGTGCAGCTCGGCGCACA
>OMOT01078081.1:0-10028 GCA_900312575.1 Acanthochaenus luetkenii
AGAGGTTTTACAAAACTGTTTTTCAACATGTTCCAAAAAAACAAAACAGATTTCTTGCACTATTTTCAAAGTACTTTGACTTATTAATCAATGGTTGTTTGTCTCTTTTGGTTGTTTCTCATCTGATGCACTGCTAGTAGTGTGTTCCATCCATCCATCCATTGTCTATACCCGCTTACTCCTATTCAGGGTCACGGGGGGCTGGAGCCTATCCCAGCATGCATTGGGCGGAAGTTAGGGAAACACCCAGGACAGATCGCCAGTCCATCGCTAGTAGTGTGTTGGTCATGTTAAATAGAAAATACATTAATGTAAGTGCTTTGGGGTCAATTCTTAATGTAAACATTAATATTTTTTATAATGCACCAGGTTAGAGGGTTCCTTGTACAATTTACAGCATTAGTTCTCTGAGAATCTCTTTCATATCCAAGCAAAGTTGGTGTTCTAACCGAAATATCCCTAACCTAATCGATTTTGAATTGAATCGATTTGGGAAATTAGTGGTGATACCCAGGCCAAGAGGCATGTGGTTATTTTGAAAGTATAGACAAATTCTAATTCTTAATATTTTGTGATATATATTGTTATCGTGACCCATATCGTGATAGAATATTTTGTCCATATCGCACAACCGTAGTACTTTAGTTGGACTAAACAATAAGGCCAGACAATACATTTATTTTAACCTTTACTCTATTGGTGATGTTAACACTAAGTGTGATTCCTCTGTCACTGTGCAGAGCCTGAAGCAGACTCGGCCTGTTCTCAACTCACTCCTCTCGGGGGCTTTAGCTGGAGCTGTGGCCAAGACAGCTGTGGCCCCATTGGACAGAACCAAAATCATCTTCCAAGGCAAGTTTGACTTCAAGTTCAGTTTAAACTGCAGACATTCTCACTGTAGTTAATGTAACCTGAATATTTGTTGACTGTTATACTGAAAAGGGACTTGCAAATAATTGGATTTGTGAGCAGCACATTGTACAGAGACTCTCTTTTTGTTAATTGATGTCATTAATCTTTTATATCTGTTTTTTTTACTGTTTTTTTTGCAGTGTCCAAAGCCAGATTCTCTGCCAAGGTAAGTTTGGTCTGAAGAGCATCACACATTTCACAAAAATTGTTTTAATAAGTGTAATTCACATCCACTGCAGTTACATAAGCCAAAAGTTTAATGAGTTTTTCATTTTTACAAGTGAACTTGCGCGCATTTATATCTATGCAATTTACATTGATTAAACTAAGCTTTCGGTCTATAAGATCTTCATCAGAGAATACATCACATGAACAGGTTTAAACAGGTCTAGCTATTTCTACGTTACAAATTCTGTTCAACAGAGTCTAGAGGCAGATGGATTATCATCAATCCAAACTCGGTGTGTGTGTGTGCGTGCGTGCATTACAGGAGGCCTACAAGTTGATCTATCATACCTACCTGAAGGATGGCTTCTTCAGCTTGTGGAGGGGGAACTCTGCCACGATGGTGCGAGTCATCCCATATGCCGCCATCCAGTTTTGTGCCCACGAGCAGTACAAGAGGAAGCTGGGAGGCTACTACGGCTTCCAGGGGAAGTAAGTGGCAATTTATATTCTCTTAACCTACTGGTGGTAAGAATTACCACTCAAGACCATTCACAAACATTTGGAAGGCAGATGTTCCTTGAAGAGCATTACATTACATTACATTACATTACATCATTTAGCAGACGCTTTTGTCCAAAGCGACTTACAATAGTACAAGAGCAGCCCATCAAGTGTCCTTTCCAGTTTTTCCTTGCCTTGACGATTGTGTTGAATTTGACATCCTGTAGATGTCTCATTAATGAACGGAATCAAAAACTTGTAAGGCTGATATACTTGTTTTTGCCTCCGTGCCCCAGAGCCCTGCCTCCATTTCCAAGGTTATTGGCCGGCTCTATGGCTGGTACCACTGCAGCCGTGTTGACTTATCCTCTGGACATGGTACGAGCCAGGATGGCTGTCACGGCAAAGGAGATGTAAGGCGATCTTCTGTTGTTAATACACAGTCATCGATGTGTATTAGTCTGAACCCAAAATGGGATGTATTCATGACTAAGTTCACGTTCATTTATTTATATAGCCTTTTATAACAAGCATGTCTCAAAGGACTTTACAGAAAATGAGCCAAACTAGATCTACCTGAACAACAATCAATGGAATTACAGAATAGTATAAGACGGAACAAAGCACAAGACACACATACATTTTTACCAGGACATAACAAACCTACCTATTCTACAAGGCCTAAACTACCCGGCACCACCAGCCTTAGACCCTCGAGGCTGCAAGGAAAAACTTCCAAGAAAACCTTATTACCGGTAGGTGAAAAAATGGAGGAAACCTTCGGTGGGCCAAGTCAAAGAGGAATCCTCCACCAGGACGGCTGAGCGTGCAATAGGTGCCGGGACAAACACTGGAATGTACAATAGCATAGGCAATGACAGTGACATAGGAAACAGATAAGGCGATAGAGGCAGACAGATGGGGGCGCGGTTGGTGATGATGTCAACAGATCCAGGGGCTGCGATCGCGTAGTAACCACCAGGTGGAAACGGCATCAGGGATGGCCAGCAATAACGACCGTGTCCACTGCATGGTAGGAACACTGCACCAGTGTTTTCATTTTCAGGAAGACCAGTGCCTAAAATTGTTATTGGAGCATTCTGGATGAATTAATTAATAAAATAAAAAATGTAAACACACAATCTAACATCAGAGGAAGGATTGTTGCCATTCTTTGTAATTCAATGTTGCATATCATCATTAAGTAAATTAGGGGGAAATATCTTCATCAGTGGTTGGCCTGCCCTCCTCCACTTCAATAACTCATAGGCTGAGCACCACATGTGGCATATACAATATCATGACAGCATTTAAATCACAAATACTGACAGTTGCCATGGCTGGAGTGTGAGACTGGAAAGATCGAAGGGGTTCAAGAAATGAACAGGTCTCGGATGTATCTGGAATGATGTTGATCTTGTTACAGGAAATATTTTTTCTTCTTCTTGTCCCTCTGTTTAAGTACAGTAACATCCTCCATGTGTTTGTGCGGATCTCTCATGTTTAGGTACAGTAACATCCTCCATGTGTTTGTGCGGATCTCTCAAGAAGAGGGCATGAAGACTCTGTATAGAGGTTTTACCCCCACCATCCTGGGTGTTGTGCCCTACGCTGGTCTCAGCTTTTTTACCTACGAGACACTGAAAAAGTCACACGCAGGTACTGCACCAGCAAACAAACACACACACACACACACCTACCTACCTTCAGCCTTCATGTAGCGTTTGTAAGTACAGTGTACTTGTTCACTGAATACACTCCTTTACACTCCTCTTCTCCCATCTAGAGCAAAGTGGGCGCCCGCAGCCCTACTTGTATGAGCGTCTGGCCTTTGGAGCCTGTGCCGGCCTCATTGGCCAATCGGCGTCTTACCCTCTGGATGTGGTACGGCGGCGCATGCAGACTGCAGGGGTCACAGGTCACACGTACGGCACCATCATTGGCACCATGCGGGAGATTGTGGCTGAGGAGGGGGTGATCCGCGGACTTTACAAAGGTCTGAGCATGAACTGGGTCAAAGGGCCCATTGCAGTGGGGATCAGCTTCACCACCTTTGACCTCACTCAGATCCTACTGAGGAAGCTGCACCAGAGCGGAAAACGGGGAGAGTAGGGTGACAAGACCGCCACGCTCTCTCTGAGAAGGGAAGGAGCGAGGGAGGAAATGAGAAAGTGAAAAGAGCTTGAGCTCGCAGGAGTGTGTATCACTGGGTGGACGCAAACACACACACACCGAACGGCACGAGATGAGTGGGCAGCGTTCATATATTTTCCAGCTTTATGTATGTGCATGGCGATGAACAGTCCCCTTGAGCATGAGGTATGTCGGACGGTGCAGAGTACCCTGTACATGCCATTGTCATGTATGTCTAAGTGCAATATGCTCAGTGATTTTATGTGTGTACACATCAATGATAATGATCCTGACCCTGTGGAACCCCAGGCCGGTGAGTGTGTCTGCTAATCAGAGGGTTTGGAGGTTCACACACCCTGAGGTCTCCCCAGTGCATCTGTCTAAAACTAAAACTGACACCTTCCAATGCAATGTCGATTGACACTCCTTTCTTGTTGACTTCTAAGATGCTAAGAGTAAAATATCCCCCCTTGAGATTTTAGTTTAGTTGTGTTTGAGTTTGTTTTAAGGAATTACACCAAAGTATATCTAGGGACGTGTAATTGTAAAGATGTCTCAGAACAGATGATGTTACTGGTACTGGTATTTGTATTTTATTTATTTATTTTTAAGCACAGTTCTCAGAGTAATGACATCAAAGCAAATATCCACCCCAACTTGTACTGTTTTAAAAAGGTCAATTTTTGTTTCAGTTCAACATATTGAAATCAGTATTTGAGCTCAATATCTTGAACTCCCTCCTTTTTGGTAATCTCTTTGTAGACATGTAAATGTCTTGTTTGGTCTCTTACATACAGATGAGCCATATTTAATGCGAGTGCCAACAGTTATGAAGTGTGACCATATACCTATGAAATCCCCTGTGCTACCAGCAGTATAGCAGCTCTGGCATCTGTCTGACTTCATCGCCAATCACGCCTGTTTTGTTAATAGCTTTGCAAGAGACTTGTTCGTGTTCAGAATTTCACAGTTCAAGCTCATAAAAATAACTTATTTTGAAATCTGGTTAGGGTGGATTTCTCTTTTTTTTAATTTGAATTTTTTGCTAATGGGCTAACCTGACTGGAAATATGCACTCATCAAGTGTAAAGACCATGTGAGTCTTCATCATGCTGTTATAGGCATAATTGAACACATTTAAGTGTAATGTGTCGTACTTTTACCTCTGCACATAATCAAAACGTTCATAAAATTCTCCGGTACCATTTTTTCCTTCCTGATACTGATTCCGTTACCTGAACTTGCGTATTGGCCGATACAGAATACCGATCCGATACCAGTGCATTACATTTTTAAAATATAGATATGTATATATATTAACAGCTGTATACTACTAACCCTGTATGGATGTGATATGATCATTGTTGTATGGCCTGGCTCCAGTTAAACACAAATATATACAGAGAATGAATGCCATAAAACTTTCTTTTAGTATCTAGTTTGACAGTCATAACTGAAAAAGAAAATCAATCAATCAATCCAGGAATAAATAACAATTCCTTTAATGAAGTGCAGCCACAATTTAGTAAAATAAAGACAATACAGTAACAGTATAAAGTTCAAACAAGTAGGCTACACATTGCAGTAGCAAGTTAGTATTGCTCACAGTTTCAAGAACCAATGGCAGGTTCTTGGCAACACTAGAAACTAAAGCCTTGCATACTGCGCACATCGGCGTTTCACTGGTGAGATTTTCCAGTGTCAAATTGCTAACATTTAGCTAGCTCTGACTAACGTCACTTTCCGCTAGCACCGCACATGTTGCCTGTGTGCGTGAATGAGCTATAATCACCTGATACATTACTTGATTTTGGATCGATGCATAGACTTGTGTACTCACCGATACCTGATCCAGCATTTTAGGATATATCGGAGGTATTTCCGATACTGGTATCGGAGGCATTTCCGATACTGGTGTCGGTGGCATTTGCGATACCAGTATCGGAACAACTCTAATTGACATCAGTGTGGGATATGGAACAGTGTCAGAACATGTGCTCTGTTGGCCTTTTGGCAGCATGTCAGACAGTGTAACATGTCCACGGTGTTGATGTAGGCCAGAGGCGTTGAAGAGCGTCCATAGTTTCTATATTTAGAATATTTGTTCAGAGATGTTGCGATTGTATTCCTCCATGATGATTGGAGTGTTCTGATAAGCACACCTGATCATATTCAGGCCTTGCTCATAGCAGCGCAATGTGGAAAACCATGATGCTCGTGGCTCTACAGCACCTCAGGGAGACCAACATGCAGAGCACACCCCTCCAAAGTGAGGACTGGGACGGCCTAGTGACACAGTATGGGGTGTACCGTTTTCAGCCATCTGCCTCCCCTTGTTGCTTTGCAGGGTGTATCGTCTTGTGATCCTCTTCTCCTACCAGTCCACAGCTCTGGTGTCTCCTGTGTGCGAGCTCCTGTCTGCTTCATGTAGATGTTTCCTGTTCCAATATCAATGTGTCGTCTTTACCCCTTGCCTTTACTAGCAGGAGGGAGATGTTTATAACTGATATTGGATCAGTAACAACTGCATAGGTCCTGTGCTGAGGGTTGAATAGAGCTAGAGTCTGAGTGAAGGTCTCGCTGCTGACTTAAGTGCCTAGTAAGGAATAGTAATGCTTTTACTATGACTGAACTACTTTCACTAACTCTTTTTGAAAGGTTGCTTCCATTTTCTAGCCTAGCTTCTGTCTTTTGATGTTTCAGATATTCGAGGACAACAAATGGGTTGGAGGTTCGGGGGTCGTTAGAGTTCTGTGATTGTGAATGTATTACTTCAGGTCCCGTTTTTGTGTGTGCGTTTTTTAACCTTTCCTTATAAACTGCCTTGCAGGTTATTGCTGTATAAGGAGAGATACATGGTTCATGGTTACTAGTGGACTCAACCAATCCATTCCAGCCCCTATAGGAATACTTTGAGGAAGCTAGGAATAATGTGATTAACATTGCCCAGTTCAAAAGGATCTCTCAAAATACCTTGTTCTTTCCCTGTTGACTTCCCCTCGTAGATCAGAGATGGATAGGTTCATGATGAGCTCTGTCATAATATCTCTTGCATTTAGTTGAGGGAGAGTATAATGGCTTAGATTAGGCAAAGGACATTGATATTGAACTGGGGCCACAAAGTGCACCAATGTCTCTTCAGGAAGTCACCTCTAATATAGCTGTTTTTAACAAATCCCCTAAGAACCAGAAAACCCCTGACAATCATAAAATGGCAGTAATGTATATATTTTTTGTTTTTTGTTTTTTTTTTTTAAATAAAAGGTACAGTTTTTCTTCAGAACCTGAAAGTGGCTTAATAAGAAAATACTAAAACATTTCAGCAAAATTCTGAAAAAGGTGCGATTTTATTTGCCCCCATAGGCTAAAGTGTGGTCAGTGCAAATGTAATCGTTTTAACCCGATATCTGGGTAGTCCCACGTCGGTGCAGACAGTGTTCGTGTATTTGCATGTTACAACACAATAACTGCTGCTGTTTCAAGTGATATAAAGACAGTTTTGTATATTCTAATGATTTGTGCCAACCGAATGTATACATACTAATACTATCTCCTGTGTACAGTCTTTAGTGATGATGGTGTATCTTTAGGAAAGTTTTGAAATCTCTAATTCTCTAATAAAGTTGGATGTTGAGATTAGTTTCATCACTTGTTTATTATTTCACTTTTCTGGATGTCCCTGAATGATATCCATGTACCCTGCTCGTGTAGCTACGTTTGCCGTTGCGATACAATACATGTTTGGATACCAGATGGTCTCTTTAACATTAAATAATTTAGAAATCTAAAGAATGTATCATTACCCTTGGGCAGTTTGCTGACCTTTAAAGAGCAAATCGACACAATCACATCGAAAATTGTCGTTGCACTGCAAACCACTGATTGGGGTGTGGCCAGAAGTACAACATGCTGTACACATAAGAGAGCAGTGCAACAGGGATTTTCTGCCTTATGTGATTTAGTGTTAATTTGCTATTTAATAATGGAAACGATGCCTCGGGTCTGAGATCACAACTGCCAAAAGAAGGCAACGTGTATTGTTACAACAAATTGCCACAAGGGGGCGCTCCATCACAAGAACGAGTGATTTCCCACCTTCCCCAACCTGTAGTTTTACAGATAGCCGGCAGGTGGCATCGCAGCCTGCACCGGGAACAGGGTGGAGGTGAGTTGTGTCTGGTTGAGCGGCTCCCTGGCTGATGGCCATGCAGAGAGTTTGAACGTGACCTTGACATGTCACAGCAACATTCACTGAACATAACGAAGTTCAGCAGCCATTGAAGACGGTAGAGTAAATATAGACCAAGCTAAAGTGGAGTATATATATATATATACACTGTGTATATATATGAGTAATTACAGGCATCTGGGCTTTTTGTCAACAACTACATCTCACCCTCTCCATCACTGCCATTAGATTTCAATGTATCCAGATTCTGTCTTTTCTGATGAGTCCTTAGGCAAGACATCCGTCCATTTTTGCTATAGGGACATTACTGAGTGGCATATTGTTCACTGAGCGGCTGTTTAATATCTAACGAGGTGAAAACGTTCAGTGTTCAGAGGGAAGTGGTGTGGGCTTGAGCTTGAACTTGATGGAGAGGAGCGGGCCACATTGTGCTCCGACCAACTCTTTGTTCACCGGTGTCTTGGAAGAGGAGGGAAAGGGCAGATAAAGAGAGGAGGGAGGGGAGACAGAGAACTAATTAAAGACTGACCGAGGGACTGATGGAGGGGAGACAAAGCGTCAGAAAATGTGGTTGCTATAGATACCTGGCATGGTGGAGGGAGAGCCTATTTGCATTTATTCAGATAGCTGCTCTCTCTCTACATCTATCTACATCTCTCTCTCTCTCTCTCTCGCTCTTTACATATCTCTACATCTCTCTCTCTCTCTGCATCTCTCTCTTGCTCTACATCTCTCTTATCTCTCTACATTTATCTCTCTCTTGCTCACACACACACACACACAAACACACATGCACAGCTTGATGCTGCCATAAACTATTGTATAACACACAGTATAAGCTCTACAATGTCAGCTGAAACAAAGGTAAGAACAATTATCTGTGATTTCTTTCATTTTAATTTAATTCTTAATAATTCGTTTTTTATTTGATGTGAAACGATTAAAAATAGATATAATATTGCTGTATTAGCCTACTTATGCTTGATGAAAAATACAAATTTTATTCAGGTAAACATAATCAATATTAGGCTACTTATACCTGGTAGTAGCAGAGGATTTGGGGCCTCTTAGTGATCATTAATTAGATTTTGGTAGAGTCAAAGCCTTTGAACAGTTTTGGAAAAGATAGAAAGAGTTGAAAGCTGTTAAATTGTTTCTAAAATTACATCAACTGACCACTTGACTTTTCTTTTTTCATCGAAAATGCAAAAAAACCCCAGATTTTTAGGCTAAATATCTATAGGCCTGCTATATGGTCAATTTGATGTGGGCCTAAATGTGACCATTGACAAGAACATATTTGGTCTAGATGAAACACTTTTTTATATTAATTGACCTCCTTTGAAGAGCAGCCCTGTCTGTAGTATGCTTTTGCGCTCAGATTATTTGGCTGCCTATATTACAGTGAGACAACTATTCAGCTGATTTTATAATATTTTCGATTTTTGTATGTTCCCTTCATATTACTATTGTTCTTTGGGCATATATATATATACCTCAATCACCAAATGGGCTACAATAACACCAGGGCCTGAAGCCTGAAGCATGAAGAATAATTTTAAAGATGATGGATTCCTAGAAGTCTACTGTACTTAGATATTCTTGCCAGCAAATAAATGTAATATATTTAAAGTGATAAATCAATTACACATATTAACATTATTAATTTGTCTGTCTTTAATGTTTTTCTGTTATGCAGCAACACAGCGAAATCATTTAAATGGAAATAATAGATGTGAAAATTAATAAACCATGGATGCAGGGCATATATATAAATTCCTGCGCAAACAATCTGTTGTTTACAGTCAAATGTGGTAAGAGTGACAGGTGAATAAATTCACTGAAGAATAAGGTCAAAGTCAATGTCGTCTTTATTGTCCATATAAATAAACAAATAGCTGTGATCAATTGACTCAACTTTCTACACTATCTATACAGTTTTCCAGTACTAACACACAACAGGATTAGTTAAACGGCAGTAAAACTTGGATGGGTGCACAGAGGATGTATATTGCAATCAGTGTCAAAATATCACTTTTCATGCCAAAAACTATAATTTAAACATTTGGATCACTTAAATATAATTGTATTTATATTTTAATGTATTCATTATTAACCCACCATT
>OMOT01078082.1:0-11277 GCA_900312575.1 Acanthochaenus luetkenii
GGCGGGGGTCATCCCCCCGTTGGGGTCACGTTTGCCAATCAGATATTTTCCAAATGCTTGGACCGTAAGTAAATACTGTATAGGCCTAACGTTAGTTTTAATGTGGGACATTTCATGTGAATATTTACGTCTATTTGTTGGCAACTTTCCCACTTTTGCGTTATTAATTGAATGAGATTTATATGGCTGTGAATGATGTTTGCGGGTGGAGATTCGATTGCTTTGTGAAACTTGATTAGTTGTGGCTGAAATAAACTGTTATTCAACTTTCAAATGTAAAAATGCACTAATAACCTGTCATTTTAATTTGTCTAATTCAATGCATGCATGTTATGCCTACATTACATAAATGAAATATAGTGTCAGACAATGATATGCAAACTGAAAAATAAACGAGTTCTGTTAAATATATACTTTTCTTTTTTATTTCTGAAATTGGGCCAAAAAAAATAATAATGTTAATCTGAACTGCTGACCGCCCCACCAAGTGGAAAAGTCACGACACGCCACTGCCCAGGTGAAGGCCCTAGTATGAGTGGTGGTAATAAGAAACCAAAGACGGTGAGTTCGAGGCAATACAGTGAAAGCTATCTTTCGTTCAGAATTACTTTCACCGGGGAAGAGACGACACCAACTCCATTATGCTTGGTGTGTGGCGAGAAGCTGTCCAACAGCGCCATGGTGCCAAGCTAGCTTAAACGCCATCTCCAAACGAAACACCCGTCGCCAAAGATTCAATGTTTGTTGTTGAATACCCATGCCAAAATATTAAATGTTCACATCAATTATTTTCCCTCCATAATAGTACTTCACTGAAGGGGAACTGATAAATAAAGCCCATACACATTCAGAAGCCGCTGTTATGAGACGCTCATCTATCATTGTTGGACCAATAGACTGTAGGTTGGACCACTAGTCAAAAGCAGATACCTTGCATGCTGCTCTGCACGGTCTATACAGATTCAGATTTGAACCCATGAAAACACATGGCATGCACCTTTGTCCACTGAGACACCAGAGTCACTCAACACCGCCGTGTTGCAGGACATCCCGTTCCATGAAGATCTGGAACAACATATTGAACACTTTGTCACAGCCAAAAAAGTGTCCATCTCTGCTCAGACCAATGAGCCCTAAAAGGCTCCCATCCATCTTCAAGAGACAAGGGTAGATTGATTAGATCACATCCTCAACTCATCACTAAAGCTCTCTGGAGAACCACTAAAGCTCTCTGGAGAACAGTAGCAGGTAGAGGATCAGACTACATCAATGCCTGGCCTACCCTGCCATTTAGAATTTAATTATGGTCATTTTTCATCGCCTAGCACATTAAACAAAGAAAACGTTTGTTAGCGCAGCAGATAAATGAGCCCTACTGGTTTTAATGAGTATTGCAAACAAATTGCTTTAAAGTAGCTCAGGGACAAAATACATTTTTATCAACTTGGCTCTTGGCTCTACAGTATGTTACGACATGTAAAAATGTCAAGCTGTCGCATAACATTTTACATCTTACCACAGAAAAATACAGAGGTGGGGTGCATGGCATAGGGTCTGTTTCCTACCGACTGAAATGTATTCCATAAGTACGGGGGTGATAAGTGAATCAAGACAGTACAATTGCATAAATATACTTTGGAAGTGTACAGCTGTATGAGAGTAAAATACTGGAAATCACGGCGAGATACGATCTCTTGCAATTTATGCAAGAGGCCGATTCCTCCGTGTCTTAAGAAAAATGTGCAGAAGTCGCTTATTAACCTGCAAAGTAGTGTGCCTGGCCCTTCTCTCTGACAGGTTTTGGTATATTGCAGAGGAACCTTTATTCTGAAGAGCTACGTGACCTGTGCGTGCGGCAGCGTGGCGGTATCGTCATCAGCCAGGCAGCATTAGCTGTAGCTCCCAGCTCCCTAAAGCTTTATTGGAACTTTGATGGGATCGTCGTCATGATACTAAGGCCAAGGACAGTTAGTGAAAGTTTGAGCCACCACGGAGCAGACGTTTGGAATCCGCACGCTATAACACAATGGAAGTCTGTAGTTTAGTATCACTACGTGTGGGGCTTTGTGTTTTCCAAATGCATACATCTCCGGCGCGCATGCGCTGTGACGCTTTGTTTCACCCACTACCGCTCGGCAAACCCTGCTGACATATAGTGGCCATGGAAAGTTAATCAGTTCTAATTCGGCCCATGACCTACTTTTCTACATAGTTTCCAAATCCGTTCACAACTTTTTGAGATATGCCGCTGACTTGAACATGAAAGGATATAACGGTCTTTCTCATTCAAATAAACGTTCCAGGATGGTCGGAGCAGCTGCCATTATTACGTGTACCCTTGGGCCAACTTCCATATAAACCGACTTACGGCAAGTCGCTGAGGCAAGAGGTTTTGCAGCAACGACCAAAAGCTATGGAAACTGGCATCTTGCGCCATCTCCGTCGCCCAGCTGCCAGCAGGGAGGCTACTAAAAAAGCAACTAAACCCAATACCTACATTTGTATGTAGCCTGACCTCTACAGGTGAAAAGCAGGGTACTGAACTTTTGGTGGCAGGTGATGTCACCACCTGTTGTACTCTATGGAGGGTGACATCACCAGCCACCACAGCAGCCAATAGGAGATGACCAGTTTAGTACCCTGCTTTTCACCTGTACTGGTCAGGCTACATACTGATTATGGTATGAGGAATTGCTTTATATTATTATTGGTAAATTGTCACATTTATTACTTGAACGATAATCTTTTAACATTACAAAGCTAACCCTTTTTAGTTTAGGCTACAGCCACAGCGTGACACTATACGGCTTTACGGCCCAGACTTGTGCTGTCACCATAGCAACTAACCCTTAAAATTCCATAGGCGCCATTTTATGGTGTACTTGCAAAATTACCATGGTAAAAACATGCTATCCATTCAAGTGCTATGGTGAGAACAGTCTAAAAATTTTCTAAAATCCACACACAAATGTCCACAAATATGGTAATCTAAAAATGCATATAAAATATTTGTGGATTTGTGGGCATTTATCTCAAATGGAAAATATTTGTGTGCATAAGAAAAATATTTGTGAACACACTTATTATAAATCATAAAATACATTTGTGGATCTTTTGTTCATTTGTGTATTTTGATACTACCCCAGCCCATAAGTTAAGGGCTGCATGTTTTGAAATGGACAACCACTTCGGTTTAGCATGATGACAAATTGTTTTGATGACCTTGTATCATGCCATTTTATGGTATTCCTGTGTGAAATAAGCTAACAAAGTTTAAAAAACATAACTTTATAAGTCTTTATTACTCCGTTAGCAATGTGTTTTTTTGAAAGGCAAAAAGAAAATGACTTTGTGGACACAAAAGTAGAACATAAGCACAACACTACAAACGTCTAACTTAACAGGCAATGCATACCATACCCATAATCATGATATTGTTGACATGACTGAAAACATGGATACATTTTTATTATGCCTCAAGGTGTGTTACAATCCAGGTGTGTTGTACTACAACTATGGATATATTTGATCAGAAAACTGTTACTTGCAAATAAATGATAGTTGCGTATAATTAATACACAAATCTATTAGGCCTAGTCTAGTATCCAATGACCAATTCAACACATATGACTTGGGTAAATAGAAGCATAAGCTGTGTGTTAAAGAATCAGGCATTAACAAAGGGAAAAAAGAAAAATAATTTAATAACATCCTGATGAATGGAAATTTTGTATTTACATTTTCACGTCATGAAAAATAACAACATAAAAAAGTCTGATTTCCTAAAGTAAGAACATACCCGGATTATCCATCAGCATTTTAGCGCTGGAATCATCGTTGTTGCATCCAGACCCGAGACAAATAGTATTTACAAGTAATTCTGTTTATTATTATTTAGTACCAAATGGGTGGGATTTTGCACAGCATCCTTGACACATATCATATGTTGTCAACCACAGAAAAGTAAGCTCAATTGTGTTTCCGATATATTCTTGTGAATGTCTTCTTTTCTAGCACTCATTGTATTGTCCTATGTGGCAAATCCCATCAATCTGACAACTAATTTAAAACAAACTAAATAGTATTTGCTAATACTAAAAGCCCCAGGTCTGGTTCCACTGTAAATAAACAGAGAAAGACAGATATAGCTACAATAACAGATATGTTTCTTGGCATAAGCAAGAAACGGGGGGGCAAAAATGCTTTACTTTCAGACATATAGAATGCAATTAATATTTTCATCCCTGTCTCCATTGTGCCCCCAAATCAAATTGATCCTTTCTGGTAGATGGTGAACAGAGTGAGGGAGAGGCAGAACAAAGAAGTTGCTAGAGCGATAGAAATAAGGGTCTTTGGAGAGACATTTCACAGAGATGTGCACAGGACAACACCAAAAGCAGGACAAAACAGGAAAGTGGAAATCTCCCATGAAATGAATGGGCATTATATATCCCAAAACATTAAATCCTAGAGAGAAAAAAAAATCACATCCCTGATTAAAAGTTCTTAAACCGTGAGTGAATTAGAATAGCTCAGTGAAAGCAGTGAGGCTTCTCCAGGAAAAGAAGCGCATGTCCTAGGATTAGGGAAACGCATCCAGAAGAATCACGGGCAGCGCAGCATGGAAGCCTCCTACAGGAAGTCACTAAACAAGGTGGGGTCGGAGCCCAGCTGGGACCGGGCTTCCAAACAGGCGTTCACTTCCACAAAGGACAGGTAAGAAAAAGCATCCAGAATGAGAGTTTGTTGGATGAACAGAAAGTGAACACAGGCTTTTCAATCAAGGTCCCTTTCCTGACTTTGGATAGGCCACAGCAAGCCAAACTGCAGCACAGTTTATATGCTTTGAGTGGCCATGAACAGCAAGCATGGTGCAAAATCAGAGGGGAGGGAAGTAGGCAAGAAATGGAGAGAAGCTCTGCCAAGCAGCTTGGATGCCTGCTTCTACGTCTGTGTGGTTCAGGGCTGGAAAGAATGGGGTTGGCCGTACTAGAACATAACATCTGAGAGGGGGATTAACTTTACCTAATAACTTGAGGCTTGGGGTTCTATTTCAACTACTCTGGATTGGTATATTGTATGAAATTAAGAATTGAGATGAGCGAGAGCCAACTACTCAAGGAACCACTTGCATAGGCTTTACTGAAGACTCATCTAAGCCCTAGACTGGTCTTTAATGATGTCATTTAAAAACGATATGCCAGGCAACAAAAGAAAACACAAAACAGTGAGGTAAGAATAAGGCAGAAAATGGGGAGCTCCATTGGAGCTATGTCCACATAATTCCATCAATTCTATTTAGACCAGTCTGATATAGCCTAAGGCTGTCACATGGGAATTAAAACAGACTTATGTTGGGCCTGAATAAGGGTAGCATAAACCAACAAATAGCACTGGACAAGCCATAGAGCAGTACATTGCAGAGCAGGGTTTACATCGAGGCAAGACATAAGAGAACAGTACCACAACAGAGCATGGGTGAGGGTTAGCGGCATGGTAGGGACGACCAGTACTGTGAGGCAACAGCAGAAAAACAAAAAAGTCAGACCAGAAGAGAAGGGAAGGTGGTGCAGTATAGCTCAACTGCAGAGAAAGCTGGGTTTCCCAAAAGCATCTCAGCACTAAGATAATCTTTATTCCTCTATAACCCAGCCCGGACTAATGCGGTCTAGAAAAAGGCCAGGGTAGCAGGGCAGGGAGGAGCCACGGAAGGACACAAAGCAGCAGACGTACGGCAGTTTGCCTCAGTAAATGGGCCTCGGTTGTTTCATGCTGTAGTGGGCCTCTGACGCCGACACATACGCAGACTCCGGAAAAAAATCCTCGTGGAACTCTGCCAGAAACCTGAGGGGGGAGGAAAAAAGGGAAGTGCAAGAGCAGGAAAAGTGGTGAGATATTTTGACTCCAACAGTGAATCTTCAGCAGTCATTTCTCCATCAAAACAAAGGTCTTCAAGTGATATAATATGAATATTACAGCCCTGTGTGATGCAAAAACTGATGACAGAAATACATTTCAACTGTCATGTCCCAGTTCACTTTGCCTTCTGGTTTTCCTAGATATCCCTGACTCATTCCACATAAATCCTAGACCCCTTGCCCTCTGTCCAGGGGCATATGTCAGAGAAAAAGCCCCCTTATCTATCCCCTTACCACCACCAAGCTACCAATCACCATGGCAGAAAGAGTGAGAACATGAGTGCCTGTCCAACAGAGAGAGAGAGGGGGGGGAAATCAACTTCCGCACCTCCCTTCTAATCAGTAGCATGGAAAACTAATCCGGAATCTTCTTAGTATCCGCTACTCGGCCAAATCCTCGGCCATCTCATCTTTGCTCCACCGGCCTTCCTAATCTCAATATAAACAAATCAAAACGCTTCGACAACCGGCAACAAATGTGACAATAAGGGGGAATGTACCCTGCAGTGAATACTGAAATGCTTATCAGGGGTTTAGACATTTAGAATCAAGAACTATTGAGTCAATTCAACTAAGCCTAGCCCTACACTAACAAAACAAAAATGTATTCAGAGTTCCATTGAAAGGAACTTTTTAAGTCTATAGCCAGGCTCAAGCTCTGTCTGTTACATCAGTAAATATGTTTTTGAGCTATTTGATAGTTTGTGAATTGGTGGTTCAGCCTTGGGGTAATCTATACTGCCGTTTGATGAGTAATGATGCAAAGCAAGCTTCTTTTGGCATATGCATTGTAAATCAGTGTAACGTGTTCACACACACACACACACACACACACTTAATCTCAATAATTCTTGCAGCAAAAGGGAGAGTGAGAGTGAGAGCAAGAGAGAGATCAACAGTGGCCAAATCCCAGAATGCATTTGAATTTCACCTCAGTCTCTGCGACATCAATCAGTTTTGCACTGCCACAGCGCTGATCTCAAAGTGCGGGACGTGAACGCAAACCCTAAAAGATTTCATCTGCATTTAGTCAATGTTATGCAGAACCCTATTATTATTATAGAGCTATCGAGAACTGAAGGTGGCAACAGCAAAAAAGGTATGTCCTTTCAAGTAATTTGTTCCTTGTATCCCATTTCATGTAGGTGCTAGTTTGCAAAGTAAAGTTATATGCAGAGCGAGCGGGACACAACCCATGATTTGCAGCCCAGTTCCACAGAAGTGAATTAAAAGTATTTTTGCCCATGTTTCCCCTAACACTGGGCCGCATGAGATGCTTTGCCAAGAGGAGCTGCAATCCTGCCTGAAAGAGTGAGGTATTAGTATTGTATTACATTGAGAGTTTTACTGTCACATGGTTAAAATGCTGTTTCAGAGTCAGAGGCCCTTCTGTCCAGCCATGGGACACTGAATAGTGTAATCCCTCCATTCTACACACCACCCCCTTTCCAGCCCACCCTATCCAACAAACAGACACAAATACCCCCTCTAGTTATTTTTTAGAAGACCCCCTCGTGATTTCCACTGCAACAGGCATAATGGCAGCCCTCTGCTCCGGGCCCCCCTAGCATGTGTGTGTTGTGCAATTACTTGTGTGTATCCGGGGGGGATCCGTGATGGGTTAAATGCAGAGAATAATTTCACTAAGTGTGTGCGGTGCTCTGTGCATGTGTGAGACAATAAAGGATAAATTATAATTATAATTATAAAATTATAATTTGGCTCCAGACATTTATATTACAATTTAATATACAACTGTAATGTAATGAATTTTGCAATCGTTTTTGTGTGGTGGGGGGCCACCGAAATTAAAAGAATGTATAGGCACAACTGGTTTCCATAGCCACTGCCAGACTCAAGGACGGGAGTCCTGCTGATTCACAGCACCCTTAGGTGGCCGAAGGAGGTACTGCATGCGTTTGATTCGAGAATGAGAGGACCTAAATCCCCTAGGTTTGGGACCGGCTGCAGGGAAGGATTTAAAGATTAGACTCCAGAGCGTGTGTAACGCCCACTCATCTCCCTCCCTCTAATGCTTGCCCTCTCCCTCTCTACCAACCATGTACTCCATTCCTTACTTTATCTCCATCTCTCCTCCCCTTCTCCTTTGGGTCATCTCGTGTATTGATAACTTCTTGTCAATCACTATATTTCTGCCTGCTCCTCTTCCCTATTTTTTCTCTCTCGATTACTATCTTTATCTTTCGATCCCTCACTTTTGCTCTTTCTGTCCCACTGTGAAGCAAACCACCAAATACTTCCACAATCCACCAACACACACACACACACAGACAGTGAGAGAGAGAGCACAGTCTTCCCATTCAGTGAGTATTCAGTGACTACTCAGTAAACTGTCAAGGACAACGATAAGTAAATACCCCCATGAAGTTCCCTGTAGGCGACATCTTTGCTAGCGGGCAAATGTGCAAGTTCCGAGGATTTGTTAAAGCTATATGTTGTTTGTCAAGAGTGTTTGTGTCAGCAAATCAATGCATGATACAGACTGCACTGCCAGCTTTAAGGTTCTGTCCTTCTCTCCTTCTGAAGAGGGAAGCAGATACTAGTGAGCTTCAACGCTTTGCTAGGTCACTGCCTGCTTAATGAATTGTGCAGATTATTAGCCAGATACATTTTAAGTTTAAGTACTTTCTATTTAATGTCCCGTTGATTCAATGCAGTGCCGCATCTTCATGATGGCTTATTATAATCCATAATTTCACGGTTTCTATCCACCTGACTGCACAATCCATTTTAAGGGGGATGAGATTTCAAGATGGTGCCAGAATTCTTAAGTGAAGTAACAGTCTTCCAGCCTGAGCAACCCAAAGATGGGTACTCTCCTATTTCTGTGTAGCTTAAGGAATCTTTAGATATAAAAACGCCTTGTGTGTGCTCGTCTGTAGCAGGTCGTCACCCTCCACTATTGTCATTTGTTGGTTCATCTCTTTTTTTATTTTAATTGTTTGTGTCCTTCTGTTGCTCTGTTAAGGTCTTGCCACTTAGCCAAACCCGTTGTGTAAAAGTTTTGCAATGTAATAATACATTTGATTTGATGACATCCATCAATTACCTGAGGAAGAGCTCCAGATGTTTGATCAGGGCTCGAAGATTCTTCTCTGGGATGTGCATCTTTCCAAGGATCTCCGGGAGCTTCACTGGAAGAAAAGCAAGAGTGAGCAGGGGAATGGAAAGAAGTGAGTAAGCGAGGGACAAAACTGCTGACAGGAATGTGATTGGTGACATAAAATCGCACTTTAGAGCAACGAACCAAAAAGCCGTAAGAGGTGCTGCGATCCGTACAGGTAGGAAGGTGGAGGAGGCTGGTCGCTCAGAGGGTAGTTGTCAGGAGTCAGCTTCCAGCTCAGGACCTGTTAATAGAACCAAGAAAATAGTATTTAATAGCAACTTCAAGTCAAGTTTCATTGAGTGTTTTGATTGAAGATCCCTGGGGTTTACTACACTTGACATCACTTCAATGAGTCTCTCCAAACCAGGAGCATTGATATAGTCTCTTATCCTGGTAAAAGTGCTTTAAAATGGCAGGGTTCCTACATATTTATCCTTTTAAAATGCTATACTTTTCCAGGCCTTCATTTCTTAACTGCATTTGAAGATTTGGATTGATATTCAATATGAAATACAACTAGGCAATAACCACTCATGGGATTATGTGAAATGACAGTGGGTCTACACAAATGTGTTGTCAAATGCGCATCA
Source organism: Acanthochaenus luetkenii (assembly GCA_900312575.1). Lineage (NCBI taxonomy): Eukaryota > Metazoa > Chordata > Actinopteri > Beryciformes > Stephanoberycidae > Acanthochaenus > Acanthochaenus luetkenii. The sequence goes on from OMOT01078082.1 coordinate 9,636, forward strand.
GGACAGAAGCATTATTTCCCATAATGTGGTCGAGTTTTTGTGAATTTTAAAAATGTTTTAAGACCTGGAAATCAGGGAAATCAATGATCACATTTATTTTTCAGATTTCAGACCTGGGTAGAAATCCTGAAAAATAGACACATACCAGAACTGGAGGGTTAGCACAGTGAGGAGGAAGACAGTGTCAGCAACCATCCAACCTGCTGAAGTGTCCTTGATCAAGACACTGAATCCCTACCAGCTTCATGTGTGCTGCTTTGTTGCTGAGCCTGCACTCTGACCTCCAGGTGGAGGGAGGTAAGCAAGAGATTCTTTTTAGGGAGCAATAAAGTATCCCATTATTATTAATCACCTCATTGAGCTCGTCGTTTCTTCGGCTCTCCAGGCCATAGAAAGGCCCGCCTCGGTCCTTGCTAGGTGTCAGGGGCAAAGGGGAAGATGAACCACTGTGCACCGGGGTTCCTGGGCAAAGACAACAGAAAAACACAGCATTTAGAGATAAACTTGTAGTGACATTTGGATTGTTTTCACATATGTACTGCATTTACCTAGTCTTGTTTTTGCTGGATACTGAGGTTGAAATATGGCTTACAATACAGAGACCTATGAAACCAGGAAATTCAAACAAATAAAAAGTTATTTGAGCCTATTCATTCAGCAGTCAGGAGAGTGGAGGCATGTGGTTTGACAAAAGGAGGATAACACCATATACTGGTCATTACAAAATCAAAAGCCATGTATGTCAAACCACTGGATATGAAGACTAGGGATGACCCCAGAAACCCGGTTCTAAATGAGTAAAAACCGGAGTACTGATAAGATCCTACATTATCGGTTCTGCTATCGGTAGGTGCTCGAGAAAGTATGGAGTGAGATTTATACTGCGGTTGTGTTTTTCGAGGAATGTAAATGTTGCGAACATAATCTTGTTTGCCGCTTTCTCTGTCTCTCTCTGTCTGTGCTCCGACACACACACTCCTCACACATACGGGTACAGGCATAGGTGGAAATCACATCTAAAGATTGTGACCCCCCCGCCATTTGTCTCACAATGGTTTGATCCCCACTGCCCCCCCCATGACGCAGTTACAGTGTGTGTGTGTGTGACAGAGTCTGTCGTAGGTGGCTGACCTCCAGTAAGTAACGTTAGTTCAAACAAAGGACATGTTAACGTCTCTTTACTTCTACCACTCAATACAATAAAACACATTATAATCGTCACCAGTCTCCATTTTCTCTGTGCTGAATTACAGGTCGTTCTTTATGTTCGCTAGCGGTTAGCTGACGTTCGCTAGCTAACGGTAGCTACAGTAACATCAACCAGTGTCAGCAGCTGTTTGAATTCAGTCAGTGAGAGAAGCTAGCAAGGCAGTGGGGTTCCTTAGCTGGAGTGTTCGTGTCCACCGTCTGACAGACACTCGATGCACTACTCTTGGGTCCGGGTCTAACGTTACTAAGATCCAAATAAACGACTAATTTGCATGTGCATTCTAAAAGTTTGCGCTGGTGATTTACTAAAAATAATAGCGTAAATGACAACAGGTGCAAACGTGGTTGAGACAGCAGTATGAGGGTTTTGCGTGTTTAATGGTTTGCACCATGGAGAGTTTGGATGGGCAACAGAACCGCAACCGCAAAATGA
>OMOT01078083.1:0-29798 GCA_900312575.1 Acanthochaenus luetkenii
TAACTGAACACATTGATCCTCACTGATCTTCTGGCCAATGTCCTGAGCCCTGCCAAGATATGCCCCCTTGGGCCAGTGCTTCAAGCTTAAAGGAATACGCCGACATTTTGGGAGATAAGCTTATTTGCCCGTAGTCAGACGAGAAGAACGAGACCAATTCATCACGATAGTCTGTGTAGAACCACAGCTGTGTTGTTGCAGGTTAGCAACATTAGCATTTTGAATGGCTGCAGAGGGGATCCAACTAGCTTCACAGCAATGAGGGTAAAAACCAACCAGTCCAGCTTCTTCAAAGTCAAACTATTTTAGCGATTTCACTCGTCTATTTATGACGATTGAAAATAAAAAACAAAAACCTAATTCTTGGTTTTTGTAGAGGCAGCTACAAAGTTTTCTGTTGATAACCAGCAGCCTTTTTCCTACAGCCAGGGGGAGGAAGTAAGCATACATGGTGCGTTCAAGACAACTCGGAACTCGGAAGGTTCAATTCAGAGATTTCCAACCTGTAATTCCGAGTTGGACAACCGTTAAATTAATTTTTAACAACTCAGAGCTAGTTGTTTCCGAGTTAGCTGCCTCTACAACAACCAAGATTAAAAAATATAAATAGACAAGTCAAATCGCTAAAGTAGTTTGACTTTTAAGAAGCTGGACTGGTTGGTTTTTACCCTCATTGCTGTGAAGCTAGTTGGATCCCCTCTGCAGCCATTCCAAATGCCAATGTTGCTAACCTGCAACAACGCAGATGTGGTTCTACACGGACTATCGTGATGAATTGGTCTCATTCTTCTCGTCTGACTACGGGTGAGATGGCAAATAAGCTTATTTCCCAAAATGTATTCCTTTAAGCACAGTGTGACATAAATGTCACACACAGATGTCTATTGTCAAATTTTTCCTACCACATTTTTGCTACTACATCTTATTTACTTATTAGTGTTGTTATCAGATTGTATTTTCTTTCATTGTGAATGTACTTTGTCAGATCTTTTAACAATTTTGCTTGCAGGCAGAATATTATTTGGTAGCATTTTGTGTGACGTTTTTCTATACTTAACGCCGTTTGTTACTGTTGCTGCTGCTTCACAGATGTTTTCAGTGAGAGGAGACTTGTAAGAACACTTTACTGTACATAACACCAACCATGGACATTGTCTGTCCCATCTACAATATTCAACCTATTCATTGGATCGCTCATCTTTTTGGTGTTCCCTTACTTCATTCCCCCCACCCCTGTTTAGAATTTTTGTTTTTGTAGCTGTGTTGATGCTGCAAACTGATTTGATTGATATTGATATAAGTTAAAAAGGCTTCTTCGCTAAATTGACAAGCAGCATCAACCTAACTTCATCACCAAGTTTTTATTTTATTGTATTATTTGTTTTGTTTTGGGGAGTGGGGTGTTATACACACCTGTGTATACAGAACTTATACACAGCCATTGAGCACCAGAAGCAATGGATTTTGCTTTGTGACATCAAAATTCATTTAACTGGACTGATTCATAGCCCAAACATCTTTTTTTTTTTTTTTTTAATAATGGGATGATGACAGCAGATATCTTTATGCAAGCATTAGACCTAGTATTTAGATATTTTCCAAATATATGATTTTTCCAGTACAGGTATGAGCAACTTCTGGCAAACAAACACATTGGTGTTTTGCAGTGACATTTGTGTGGTTTTCTGAATTCAGCACATTACCAGTGAATTCTGCTAAACACACTGTAGATCATTCCAAACGAGGCGTACTATTTTAGCCTTCCACAAATTACATGTGATTTTGCTCAAATATCAAGAAGGCGTGTAAATCACATCTGACAGGAACAGCATGGATAGATTGAAGCTTGAGTGGTAACAGAAACCTCCAGGGGAACACATTGAGTTTAGTGCTCACAGTATATCACAGTAACATGCTTACATCATTCCCTGCTCTGCATTAGCCGGTCCCAGGACAGCCCGGTGCTGCTGCATTCTCGGGAAGGCATTCAGGCTGTTCTCATCTCACAGCAATTAGAAGACACACCCTGTAGAAGGCACACAACAAAAGGCTGAGGGAGAGACAATGTAGCTTCTGTATAATATTGCCAACCTTCAAGAATCACCAACAGTTTTTAGATATGTATGCCTTGTCGAGTATACCACATTTTTGCACCTCACAGGATTTCCCATCTCAAGTTAAGCGGAGGCGATCAGGAAACTAGACAACAGTAGCAACTGTAATGGAGACTCCTTAATGCCTTCTCTGGTCAAGAGCAGAGCACTGCTTTTCTGCTGTCAAGCTAATGAGAGTACCCTAATGTTATTTTGTTCTTCAAAATAAAAATGATTCAGATTTGTCTAGAAACTGGACAAATGTGTTTTCATGTCAATAGTATTATAAATCTTGTTACAAAAGATGCAATATTTGGTTCAAAAAGTGCTGGACATGAAAATACTGGACCACATGTCACAGACTTGATTGAAACATGCACTCGGAGTGAATGCATGTCAGTGACACTTGTGACGTCATTCTTACCAACAGCCTTTAGCAAGACATATCAATCTACCCCAACAACAATTAAACCAAACCAATTACACTCCAAACTGAATGTGTCTTGTGCTATGAGTCTCTTGGTATTTTTGACCAGTTGTGCATGAAATAATACAAGTCTTGTTGGAGAGATGTGGACCCTGTGAACTTGCACATGGCAACTAGTCTTGCATAATTTACTACCCCATAGTCATAGACAGATTGTCAGTACGTCAGCTCCTGGGTAGGTGCTACATTTGCCATGTACGTAGCATCCCCAGCCCTATCAGTGATATTTGCTCATCTAACACTAGTTTTACTTGGCTGCATCTGCAGATGGTGGATGAGGACGGCCAGCTCAGCTCCTCTGTGGGCAGCACAGTGGACATCAGGGCACCTGGGGAGGGAGGAGAGTCTATGGACTTTGAACTGGAAGAGTCTATAGGTCCCGAGGCCTGCTTTACTGTTGGTGAATACTACTACTACTACTACTACTACTACTACTACTACCAACAAACTATATTTGTATAACCCTTTACAAAGTCACAAAGCGCTGTAAAAAAGAAGAAAACAAAACAACATCATCATCAGCTATATCAAAGAAAAGACTTGTGATGCAGACATCAATAACGCATGTTATGGCTGAGTCAACAACAATTCAAAAATCATATTGGATCAAAATATTACTGCTTCCTTATGAGAGCAAAATAAGTTATCGATTAAATTCAAGGTTATAAAAATAAATTTTCCTTTTTTCTTCTTACAAATGATATACCAGATTGGCTACACGTAAACATGTTGATGTAATTTACAGCTTTTCATGGTTCTACAGGCTTACTTGAATCTGACGTTGACCCCATGTTTTGCCTCAGGGATTACTTACCACATTGGTATTTGAATAATCTGATATTGCATATTATAATAATAATAATCATAAAACATGTGTTTCTACTAAGGCTGTGTGCAAAAGTTCCAGTGTTGCCAGGTAAATGTGGAGGTGGGCTGGTGGAAGATGTGGTGGACGCTAAGAAGGACCTGTTTCCGGATAGTTGAGCACAACTGGTTTGAGAGCTTTATCATCTTCATGATCCTGCTGAGCAGTGGAGCGCTGGTAAGTCTCCCCGGTTGATGATGCAGAGGGGAAGGAACTGAGCTGGGATGAAGTGCTGTTAATGGGTTGTTTCTGAATGCCGGATTTGGCTGCTCTCACGTTATCTCATTATCCTAATTGGCACCTCTCATCACAAGCTAGGCAGTAGATACTCAAACCACCATGTAGCAAGTGTGGTTTGTTTAGCGTTAAAGAGTTAGTGCACACTCACTTTATCATATATTACAAATATTGCAAATGTATAATTCTATACAACGTTATGTCTGGGTTTTGGATTTAAACATTTCCATTGTGAAAAATGACCCCAAAATTGTTATAAATGTTAACCATTTACATAATTACTCCTATCTGACTGTTGTTTTCAGTGTGCGTTTGGCATCACTGAAATTTGAATGGCAGGTAATTTACTCACGTTGATTGCATTCACATCCAGGCATTTGAAGACATCTACATAGAGAAGATGAAGACCATTAAGACTGTGTTGGAGTTTGCAGACAAAATCTTCACCTACATCTTCATCCTGGAGATGTTGCTGAAGTGGGTGGCATATGGATTTGCCAAATATTTCACAAATGCCTGGTGCTGGCTGGACTTCCTCATTGTTGATGTAGGTTCTCCCTTGCAACACATCTCTGCTTACATAGAAACAGGAAGGCATATACAGTAAATGTTCAATTAAATATGGCATAGCGTTTACTACTCATGGTTAGAATCGCTTCAACGTGGGACTGCGACAAGTGACAGTATGAGGGACTGTGGTCACTGTCTCTCCTTTCCTGATGACATTGTGTCCGTGTGTGTGTGTTCCAGGTCTCAGTGGTCAGCTTGGTAGCCAACGCCATGGGAGTGGCTGAGCTGGGTGCCATCAAGTCCCTGAGGACACTACGAGCTTTGAGGCCCCTGAGAGCCCTGTCGCGGTTCGAGGGCATGAGGGTAAGAGTCCCCTGCCCATCCTGGCACACAGTGCACATCAGCACAGTGTTTTACCAATGTCTCTGTCTACCACCAACTCACTGCACTGCCAAGGAGCACTTGCCCTTTGCCACTTCGCAGGACCTAGAGAGTAGAAATCAAAATAATTCGATGCATGTAAATGAGACGTTCCTATCCTTTCCTAATCCTCTTCTCCGGCTGTTATTTGTCCTCAGGGTTGACATAAAATGTTCATCACATGTAGTAACCAATGCGGCTGAATTACCAAGTTGATTACTTGACCGATTGATTTCTGAATTACATTGTAATGGTAAACCAATGATGCAGCATATTAATTGAGTGGTTTCATAGCTGTTGTAACATAAATAAAAGAATATATAAATGGTGTAGTTGAACTACACCATATATTTGCCGCGCAATGCAAGTGTGGCCCAAACAAGGGTTGATAACTAATTTGTAGGGGAGGGTTGTCGGCTGCTCAAATCAATGTAGCCGGTATTGATCGGCTGCTTGCATGTTGTGGTGGTCTAGATTTACAGCACTGCTGCGACGGTGGTCTCTCCCCACATGGTAGCCAATTAATTCCCCCATCTGCATGACTGGCTTCTCATTTACGTCACTAGCTCTACATTAGCATTCGTTGCAACTGTACTGCTTGGATGTTGTTTGCTGGGTGCCTTTAACATTCATTCATTCATTTTTTTATTAATGTTTTTTTGTTTTCATTTACAGTAAACTTCTTCCTCCCGCCTCTAAAAGGTTTTCTGTTTTGATGTTTTTCTACAATTGTAATTGTAATCCACCAAAAACTGTTAATATACATCATACATCATACACTTCCTTTGATCAATGTCCTCCCTCCTCTCCTTATTCTTTCCCCACCTATTACCTCGCAGTTGTCGTTGATGTGAATGAGCTTTGGTGTTAGTGATACTTGTGTTGAGGTCATGCTGATTTGTATGATGGCGTTTAAACATTCACTCTCGTGTTTTCCTATTTTCACCATCACCAAAGTATACAGTATTGTACATCAACTCTGCCCACTGTAAAGATGGGATGTGTTCATGCGTTGGTGTGCAGGTGGTTGTCAATGCCCTACTGGGGGCCATCCCTTCCATCTTCAATGTGCTGCTGGTATGTCTCATCTTCTGGCTCATCTTCAGCATCATGGGAGTCAACTTGTTTGCGGGAAGGTACTACCATTGTGTCAATGCAACCACAGAGGAGCGTTTCCTTCCATCAGAAGTGAACAACAAGTCACAGTGTGATGCCTTGGGGGAAGCGAATGCTCGCTGGAAGAATGTCAAAATCAACTTTGATAATGTTGGTGCAGGTTACCTTGCACTGCTGCAAGTGGTAAGTACATCCTGAATTATGTGTAAACGGTTAGATAATTGCACAGCATATTGTACAGTACAACAATTATGCAAATGTATAATATAATAATAATATATTATTGGCTGGTGAAGTCTACATGATTTTTAAAATAACAATATTTATATAGGCTACATTCAAGGGCTGGATGGACATCATGTATGCTGCTGTGGACTCTCGCAAGGTAAATTTGTATGTTTAGTTCAGTAGTTCATCCGGTTTGGTAATAAATGAATAATTATCATTATTTAACATTAATTAATTATTACTGTATTGTTAACAATCAAATAATCAACCATTATTTGTGTTGTTTAACAGTTTACTAAGGTTTTCTAAATGGTGTTAAATAATGTTATTCAAATATTAATTAATGTCATAAAAATGAACTATTCATAATGTATATATTGTATCATAACTGAAAAGAGTACAATGGCTTTTTATCTATGTTAGTTAACCATTCATTAACTGTTTTTGATAGCCAATAGGAGGGCTACTTTCATAGAGAGATGCTTCAGTGAAGCAGATTCAAGGGGTTCAAAGGGCAGTTTAGTAAGGGCAGACAATACAATGTCCCAGCGTACAGCCTTCCTGGCTCTTGCTGGACGCAAACATCGGACTCCCTTCGTAAATCTAGAGACCATGAAGTGTCTCCCAACTGGACCCTCTGGAAGCATCTCATGACCCGTAGAAATAGCTGCCAGATAGACTTTCAAAGTGGAGGCGGCTGACCCTGCAAGAAATACAGTACATTGCAGGACTCTGGGTCCAGATTGCCCTTTGCACACCAATAGCAGACTGATATGCTGCGTTAGTAGACGGAGCCCTGTCCGCATGCAAAGTAGCTATCACCCTTTCCTGAAGGCCTAGCTCCAACCATTGGCGCCGTTCAGAGGTCAAGCCCAGAGGTTGAGCCATCATGGTCCCAGGTGCCAGAGAACCCCTGGCCTGCGACAACAGGTCTGGTCTCAAAGGCAGCTGCCACGGAGTCCCTGCGAGGAGAGACGACAGAAGGCTGAACCACAGGTGCCTCGGCCAAAACGGGGGGCAATTAGGATCAGGTTGTGCCCTGCTAACTTTGTCCTGTCCAGCACAGCAGGGATCAAGGGAACTGGAGGAAAGGCGTACAACGGCCCTCTTGGCTAATTGTGGGCCAAAGCATCCAGACCCAGAGGTCCCAGTGCTTCCTTCACTGAGAACCAGAGGGGACAATGAATGTTTCCTGAGGAGGCAAATAGGTCCACTTGGGCCCTGCCAATCCTCTCCCAAACCTGCTGCACCACCTGATGATGCAGTCACCAGTCCCCCTCCTGCGGCCCCTGCCTTGAGAGCATATCTGCCGCTGTGTTGCAGACCCCGGGAATATATACGTTGGCCGAAGAGATGCTAGATGTTCCCGGGCCCACAGGACCATCATCTCTTATCAGTTGTAATACAATATATAAATGATTAAGTGTTCGTTTTTTGTTACATTGTCTAATGATCAAATATGATTTATATACTGTAATTAACTAATCCTTAGTCAACTTTTACAATAAACAACATTTATTATTTGATAGTTAATCAATATGGAATACTAAATAAATAATAAGGGGTGCGGATCGGACTCAAGCGCAGACACAACAGGCGTAGGCAGGAGGTTTCCCGCCACGAACAGTGACGGTTTATTTCAGGCAAGTAGGCAGGCAGGTACAGGCAGCAGACGATGAGGTAGCTGGGCTGACAGCTGTGGCACCAAGGGTGCGCCTGGGGAAAACACTGGGGTCATCTGCTGACCTAAAGGAGAAACAGAGAGGGGGGAGAGGGGAGAGACAGTCGTCACACATGGGAGGGAGTAAAACATCCCGTGTTGCAGTGTAGTAGATGCTATAACTGATTGTTCATATTCTGTTTCCCTATTGTAGCTGGAGGAACAACCTGCCTATGAGATCAATCTGTTGATGTACCTGTACTTTGTAACTTTCATAATATTTGGATCTTTCTTCACACTCAATCTCTTTATTGGTGTCATCATAGACAATTTCAATCAGCAAAAGAAAAAGATAAGTGTCAAATCTTTCAAACCTTTTTAAACTAAATGTGATATTCTGACTGTAATACAGGTTTCTAGAAATACATTAGTAAACATTTTTAACTTGGTACAATTTGTAAATTTTAGCCAAATGGATAATACTATTTTGTCTCTAAATAATTTGCTTTATATAGCCTATTTGACTTATTATAATGTATTAATAACTCTATACAGTATTTCCTCATTGCCTTTGCAGTGATTTAACATCCCTTGCATCCCCTCTTTACTTTGGAGGTCAAGACATCTTCATGACTGAGGAACAGAAGAAATACTACAATGCAATGAAAAAGTTGGGGTCAAAGACACCACAAAAGCCTATTCCTAGACCAGCAGTATGTCAAATTATCTTTGAGCATGACTGTATCTTATCTGTAGTGTAAATCTAAGTTTGATATTATATTGTTTCTCATAACTTTTTGTCTATTTCAGAACAAGATTCAAGGATTTGTGTTTGATTTCACCACAAAACAGGCATTTGACATTTTAATCATGGTTCTCATATGCCTTAATATGATCACCATGATGGTGGAAACTGATGACCAGACTCCTCATAAAATAAAGGTTCTGTACAGGATTAATGCATTCTTCATTGCCATCTTCACTGGAGAGTGTGTGCTGAAGATGATCTCGCTCCGCCAATACTACTTCACCAACGGCTGGAATGTATTTGATTTCATCGTAGTTATTCTGTCAATCATTGGTACGACCTACCTCCATCTAATACTGTGGTACTGAGTTTTGAACTATAGCCATTCATATTGTCATACTTGTGCTGTTGCGGTTTGTCTAATTTATTCTTGCTTTTTTTCCCTAGGTATGTGTCTCTCAGAAATTATTGAGAAGTATTTAGTTTCGCCGACATTGTTCAGAGTCATCCGATTGGCTCGGATTGGCCGCATCCTCCGCCTTATCAAAGGTGCCAAAGGAATCCGCACACTCTTGTTTGCCTTGATGATGTCACTTCCTGCCTTGTTCAACATTGGTCTCCTGCTCTTCTTGGTGATGTTTATCTATGCCATCTTTGGCATGTCGAACTTTGCTTACGTCAAGAAGGAATCGGGTATCGATGACCTTTTCAATTTCGAGACTTTTGGCAACAGCATGATCTGTTTGTTCCAGATCACCACCTCAGCAGGGTGGGATGGCCTACTAGCTCCCATTCTCAACAAAAGCCCTGACTGTGATAAGGAAACGGAGCATCCTGGCAGCTCCGTTACTGGAGACTGTGGAAACCCTTTGGTGGGAATTGCCTTCTTTGTGAGCTACATCATCATCTGCTTCCTTGTTGTCGTGAATATGTACATCGCAGTCATCCTGGAAAACTTCAGTGTGGCCACTGAGGAGAGTGCTGAGCCATTAAGTGAGGATGACTTTGAAATGTTCTATGTCGTCTGGGAGAAGTTTGATCCTCGTGCAACCCAGTTCATGGAGTACAACAACCTGTCCGATTTTGCAGATGCCCTGGACCCACCACTACGCATAGCCAAACCCAACAAGGTCCAGCTGATCTCTATGGACCTACCCATGGTGAGTGGTGAGCGCATTCACTGCCTCGACATCCTGTTTGCATTCACCAATCGTGTCCTGGGCGAGGGTGGGGAGATGGACATGCTGAGGGGGCAGATGGAGGAGCGCTTCGTGGCCTCCAATCCCTCCAAGGTGTCCTACGAACCTATCACCACCACCCTCCGCCGCAAACAGGAGGAAGTGTCGGCCCGTGTCATTCAAAGATCGTTCAGAGGATATATGACAAGGCGTGCCGCTGTTAAGCCCTCTGACACGTTCAATGAGAAGATTCAGAGTGGGGAAACACTCACTGACGAAGAGGATCGTGTCACGGACAAATTCAATGAGATTTCTAGTACAGATAAAAATGACCTAGCACCGTCCGCAGCCTCACCGCCCTCATGTGTGACAACACCGGGCAAAAACAAGTATGAAAAAGACAAAAGTGAAAAGGAGGTTGTGGGCAAAGATATCAGGGAGCAGGATATGTAAAAGAACACTGGAGATGCAACAAAAACATTGAAATGAACGACTGAATGTTTACAGCCTTTGAAGGTGACTAATACATCCATTGGACTCCCTTTTTTAGTATGGATATCTATGCCAAACGGACCATGCTTACAAGAGTCTAAAGGTTGGTGCCTGAAATGACAAAATGACTCGCATTCACGCTGTGCTGGGACCATTTATTTTTGGCGGTGTTAAGGTGTAAGAATGGCTTCTGGCTGTTTGTGGGAATTGGCAACTTTTTGCGTGTTTTACAGTCTGAAACAATAGTTAATGCTTTAATTTTCTTGCAGCTAGTTCTGCTATCCAGTGTCTTGAATTATTGTTATATTAATGACTGTTATATTATTTGCCGACTCGTTTTTCAAACCGAATTTTAGAATTGTAATGATATTACTTTAGGTTGGTTTCTTTGACTTTTTATAACGTTTTTTATTTTATTTTCAAACAGGGATATTGCTTCAGGGGTAGTGTTGAAAAACCGTGGTATTGCTTTAAGGCTAGTCTTGCTTACTGATGGGACTCATGATACTTGACAAATCCAGGGGAAAATGGGAGTTACTGCAGTTAATTCGAAATATAGACCTGCATGAATGCTTCTCCATGATTATGCATGCTAGAGTATACTATCACCATCAAGCTCTCTCCCTGTCCATCATGCTTCATGATGATATGTAAAGTATAGAGTCATCACATGGGTGTTTTGTACGTCTTTGCAAAAACATTACTTTAAGCATACAGTCCAAACAAACCCAATCAATTACAACGTTTGAATATCAGTCTCAGAACAGTAACAACTTTGACAGAAATGCTTTGCACATTCAGTTTAGTTGATTCATCTAAATCAACTTGCTCTTTGCTACCTATGTAGTACCTATATACAATACTTAGTAATATAATCAAACTTCACTAATCACCATGTTGCTATATACAACTTTTTTGCATTTTTATTATTTATTTTGACATACAACTGTACATACAACTGTTTGCTAAATGCAGTGTCTAATGGCACCTGCAGGTTTATCTTTCAAAGCTGGAATGCTAGAGAAAGCCAATGTTTGCACATTGTAACTTACCTTGATATAAGTTACCTCGATTAACCCCAAACCTCTTACAGATGAAATACTGTTTCTGCTACAAATTGCTCTAAGTGGAGCTTTTTCCTGGAGCATTTGCTTGTATACTCTGATCGTTGATCAGCGCTCAAAATCTCCATTGACATCTCCTGAATACAAGTTTCTTCTTTTGCATCCATCCACCCTCTTCATTTTGTTTAGTTGTTGTCAATTAACCTCAATATGTATTCTGTAATATATGAAATACATAAATATATATATTTATATTATGTGATATTTAATGTGTAATGGAATTTATGAAACAATATTATTACATGTGATATAAAACCAAATATATTCTTCATGTGCTGCTGTATGCAGATAGACAGGGATATAGTATATCTAACAGGAGCTGAAAGATGACTACTCTGATATGTAAATGTCTATATGAATACTGTTACATGAATACGAATGATCATTTTTCTCTATGACAAAGCCCTGTATTTAATTATTATGTCATATGGCCGTACTGCCTGCACCGTAGCAACTGTTGTTATTCAACCTTTAACTGCACATTTTATTCAGAAACTTTCCCGGTGATCTGATAAAAGGGAAGTGGATTTTTAATGGGTTTTTTAAATTATTTTATTTTATTTTTATATATATATTTGTGTGCTGTGGTCACAGTTTTACCTCTCAGTTTTTATCATACTAAATATCTAAGCTGGATAAAAGATATGTCAGGATTTCAAGGATATAGTATCACACATCTTGTGTGCCCTTGGCTATCTCCTACTTTTGTTTACATTTTATAGTGGTTGTTGTGTTACTCTTGTCAGTCTTTCCCATAGTATGAAAACCACCTTAAATTGTGTCACCGCTACATCTGTTGTTCCATGTTATAAAAGTATAATTACATTTACAGTATGTAAGTATATTTTGCATGTAATGAAAACGTTCAACATGTATATACTTTATACATAAACAATGAATGTTTTGATCCCATCGTTCATATATGCATTATGTTTGTAGTATATAAGTAAACTGCATGCAAGATATTGCTATAACCCATCTCACTGAAAAGCCAAAAGAATAAAGATTACATGTACCTCAAGTATGCCTGTAAAATATGCATTTCTTTCATTGCACCTATATGAAATTTTCCTAGGGTTGAAGCCAACTGCCCAAAATTTGGTTCATTATATATTACGAATCAACTTAGATTTATTTGTTTCTTTCTCTGCCATTTTTCTATTTTTGCACCTGAATGGATGAAGTATCAGCCTTCATGCCTGCTTTCATTGCTTATGGCCTCAACATTAACTGTCAAATATCCTTGCCACAGAAATAGCAACAACTTTCGTCAATCAGCATGACCCTGTTATCATCTTTATGTGCTCTGAAGAAACTGGGCACAATGAGGGGAAATACCTTTTTGCATCCCATAGTATCATTATCAATTCATGGCTATTCTCTAGGACAGTCCAATCAGTATACAGTATATGAGCATGTACACAAGATATAAACTAAAGAACATATAGATGTATTGCCCAGAGCTGCTAGACCAGTGAATGAGAAATTAACTTTATGGACTTTATAATAGCGTCTTAGCCGGAATATGTAAATACATCTCAAGAAAAGTATCCAGTGCCTTTTTATATAAAGACAGATATCTTTCTCTCATTTCTGGCAATTGGGAGAGAGTAGTGAAAGTTCACAGGCTGAACTGTCAGAGGGCAAAAGTGATAGTTCTTTTCATTTGGCTTTGTTTCACGCAAAACTATATACTTTGTTTTTAAATCTGTGTAAAATGTTCTTGGAGTTTGGAGTCATTTTCTTGTCGAAGCCCAGTATGCTGATATGTGAAGACCCACTGCCTGTGCTGTGCTATGCAGCTTCAGTCTGCTTTGAGTTTGTACAACTTTGCTTGGCATTTTCTCAGATACCATCATCGATGTTTGGTTTTTCCTGTCTTGCAAGAATCAGATTAGCAATGTCCAAATTTGAAAATCCAAAAATACCTACAATATACTGTACAAATCTATGTCAAATTAGAATACACTGTTCCTATGCATTTATTTATGATAGGATTTACAAGAAGGGGTTTTATTTTATTTTGAGAATGGATATTTATTTCAACTTTATTCCAAGTTTGTTTGATGAACTAATGTCATGGATGTCACTCAGACTGTCATCATTTTCAGTTGAGTGGACTTAATTGGGAAAGATTTATCTCAAGTATTAACCACATAGATAATTGCAGAAGCATTAAGCATTAGCTGATCCAATTATACACTTTACGAGTTTTACAATGCTGATAGCTACCAAACCGCAATCATAATTAGTGTCATTTAGGAACCTGGAAAAGTCTAATTTCTCAGTGTCCATTTCATGTGCAAAATGTGATGAGCACTCAACTGTAAATGCATTGATCTCTCTCTCTCTCTCTAGGGTTTCCTGGGATATTGAAAGCACTTATGATTGTATGACTTCACGCAAATTATCCTGAGTGACATTATTGTATATAACAAGATAATTGGCAATACACTATACGGAGGAATTCTGTTCATAACAAATTTGACTCTGTTTTGCGGTCAACACTGGCCAACAGGATGTTTTAGAATGAAAAAATTGTGCCGGTTTATGGTATTTACATTTTTTGTGTTGTATCTATCAGCAAACATCTGTTCGTCAAGAGGCTATAATCTGGTTTCTGAGTGGCGCTTTGTGGCTCCAGACGGAAGCTATTAGCATTTTAAGAGATTAATTATTAATCCAAACATTCAACACAGTCCAACATCGCTCTTACCTAGTGTGGCTGCTGAATCTTGAGGGCAGTAAACAAGAGGGTGATGGCAAAGTGCTGATTATTTCTGCCATTTCGTTTCACAACGATGATGTGATTATCAGTCTGCACCACACCCACTCACAGTGCTTTATGGTTCACATGATGTTTTCCTGACAACCATTGTCAGTAGAACAAAGACTGAGCTGTCTCTGAATGGATGTTTTCCAGCATGCCCTCAAAAGTCAGAACCTCACAATGAAACTAAACAGACAATTATCTCAATGAAAATGTCAAAGCATTCCTATTCTGTAAAAAAATATATATATATATATATATATTTGCTTATAATGTAAAAATAAATGAAGCCTGCTGATGTAATGAGGGCAAGTGCGCTGAAAATTATGGCCCATGACCAAAACCATCATGGAGCCCCACTGATGGCAACAGGTGGGGTTACAGAGCGCTTATTTCGAAGGACCATTAAATCAAGAGTGCTTCTGCAGATTCTCCTCACCTGTTGCCCAGCAACATGACATCAAGCTCCTCAGCTGGTTCCACATTGCCTTAACAGGGAGGAGGGTGGGATGTGGCTCTGCCCTCCCCTCCCCCATATCTACCTAGCCAGGCAATAATATGTGAACATGTTGCAGTATGTGAAAGCACGTGTATTATGGTGGCAGCTAGAGTCCGGGGTCCTGCCACTGGCATGCATGGAAAAGTATTGTGGAAAAGAAATCTGAGAAAGCTATCCATAACAGCTCTGTAATTCTATTTGCTGTGGATAGATGGGAAGAAAATCCCATTAGACAGGTACTGGTGAGTTCCCCTCCACCTTCACTATGTGCTAACAGACACGCACACGTGCACGCGTGCAAACATACACACACTCTAGCAACCACTCAGTCAATCACTCACTCAGTCTCACTCACTCTCTCTCTCTCTCTCTCTCTTTCACACACACACACAAACAAATACTGCAGTTTATAGACAATTCCCTTGGCCATGTTAGCAGCGATAACCAGAATAGAAGATTGCACCTGATTACTATGGAGTTAAATTCTCCCTTTAGTCATCAGATATTACAACCAAAGACCATCAAGAAAGTCAGCCCTGGACAAAAATGACATTCTCCGCCCATCAATGCAATAGCCTACCTATAGTACGTTTACAAGAGCAAATGAGCGCATCCATGTGTGTATTGAAGTGCAAAGCCGTCAAATATGATGCATGTCTTTTGCTACACATATGGAAAAAAATATATATAAAAGGAGTTCATCAGCAAGTGAGCTGCTTTTATTATTGACCACGGCCCTTTGATCAATAAGGGCCTGTACAAACCACAATGGACATAGCCATTAGAATGCTATAGCAGCATCTCCCAGGGGATATATATTCCACTGGCTCTGCTCTAATAGCCTTTCAGATGCATTCTTTGTAAGTGCAACAACACATGCAGTATTTATTGCTGTTTGCTAAGTACAACACCTCTATCTACCATGTCAACTACTCTGTATGAGTATTGTATTTATTTTTGGTATATATCATTTATTTAGTTGTCATTTCAAAAAGGTTAATGGTAAAGTGTTGTGTTATATTGTTGCATTATCAAAATGACGTCTGTTTCTGTTTTATTTTTATTTGTAATCACCAACCATGTGGGCTAAACGCTGTGTGCACACAGTCGTTTACCATTGTTGCACATGCTCAGAGCTCAATACCAACCTGATTCACTCTTCCATTGATGTGTGTTGCAGAGTAATGATTATGTGCCAAAGCTAGTGCTAAATAGTATTTGACGAGGCATGGGACGGTCTCCCTTGGGACAGTTGCCCTGTGCCCATGCTGGACATCGGCCGCCCCTGCCATGGACTCT
This sequence comes from Acanthochaenus luetkenii, assembly GCA_900312575.1. NCBI lineage: Eukaryota > Metazoa > Chordata > Actinopteri > Beryciformes > Stephanoberycidae > Acanthochaenus > Acanthochaenus luetkenii. The sequence goes on from OMOT01078083.1 coordinate 15,727, forward strand.
AGACATCAACAGTTCGTATTTCACAATCAATGCGTTGTGTTGCGTAAAACATTGGCCCACCAGTTATCACTGGCCGGGTGGAAATATGTTTCAGTTGCACGTGATGAATGAAACTATGATAAAGTAAGTGAGAGTTTGTTTCGTGGTTTGAATAAGTTGAACAAACCCTTGTGTTTTATCTTATAGACAACGGTCATGCTGATCTACAACAGATATAAATCGTATACAGCATATGAGTTTGTACAATTGACATTATCACAAAATGTCTGTCCTGTGACTGAGGGTGTGTGTGTGTCTGGGCAGCAGAAGGCCAGCCCACCTCTGGTGATCACACCAACCCAACCAAAGGGAGATGGCTCCATTTATTTCCATACATTCAGAGTAGGTGAACCTTACTTTTTGCATGCAGTGATTCTGTCTGCGTGCCGCTTCAAACGCCTTGGACATCCAAACGTGCTATCATACTTTATTATGCTGCACGGGAGAATCCATTACAGATCAGGTTCATTAAAAAACAGTTTCATTGTTAATGCATGTGAAAGTCAGCCATGGGCCTGTATGTGTACAGTAAGTAAATTGGGTCTCTCTCTCCACCAATACAGCCATAGTTGTTGTTTTCCACAGAACAACACCGAGTACAGACTGGTGTTGTTTCTGGGAAAGAATGACTGCGCCACCTGGCGATGAAAAGGAGAAACCAAAAAGGTAAAGATGGCGGCGGACGTTGTCACACATCAGGCAGACCTCTGCAGTCTTCTTCATCAACGTGATGTATCACAGTTGGCATTATAATATCGACATTGTTCATTTTGACCTTTTAAAATGCCAGAAATTGTTGATGTATTGGAAAAAACCGCGAGATGCCTTTTCTTGTAGTGACGGCTGCGGTGCTGCGTACGCGAAAACTGTGACGTCATGCTGCCTTGGACTCCTGTCTCAAACCTGATTCCCGTGTGGGTTCCTCCGTGCAAACACGCTGCTCTGATGGACGTTGGCTGACCGTGGCAGCAGGCAGCTGCCTTCTGTGTATTCCACAAGAGGGCGCACAATCCGCCAAGTACAGACTGATGTTGTTTCAAGGAAAGAATGACTGCGCCACCTGGCGATGAAAGGGAGAAACCAGCTCTAAAGATGGCGGTGGACGTTGTTACTAAGTTACCGGGCAACAACAAGTAGTCGGTGCAATATGGCGAAAATACAACGAAAAGGGTCGATGTGTTTTTACCAGAGCAATAATATATTACAGAGAGTTCCGCCTACTCCGGTGTAAACGGGAAGAAACGTCCGTTTTCCGGTCAGTGGTGTTGGAAAAAACCAAAACACAAACTGTCTCTTAGCCGAGATGGAGGACGAGGAGACGACGTTGGTAAGCTGACATGTTTTAAATGACAACACAAATAGAGGAATCACGTGAACGCGACCCGTGGAGTCGGTGAACTAGTGTTACAATTCAGTTTCCGGGCAAAATGACACAAAGTTGCTCGTGAGGCCCGCGCTTGTAACCTTACGACATGAACGATTTAACAGTTTACGGCACTCTCTGGTCTCTGGCTCGCTGTGTTAGCTAGCGGCACTTGATTTCACTTGATTTGTACAAACTGCCGTGTTTTGCTACCACAGTGTAGTACGTTGAACTGCTCATTACTGCCGTTACCAACTCCACTGTCGTAAACTCCTGCTAACCATAGATATGTTTAAAGGCTAGATGACTCACCCGCGCTGCTGGCCAGTGGAGACCGACGTTGTCACATGGCGGCCATCTTGCCACAGGCAGCACGCCCACTCATAACATGAATGTCTATGGTGCATGTACTATTGAAATAGCCATAGCTTGCTCAATTTTCAACCGATTTTCAAACGGTTTGGTTTGTTATAAACGTCAGAGATGTAGTTATGATACTGCATACTTATAATGGACTGCAATTTCAACATGGAATGAATCATAGCCACGTTAATAACGTTTGTAATAAACCAAACCGTTTGTAAATCCGTCAAGATTTCAGCGAGTTAAGAGTATTGTTGTTTGTGCAGATCACTCACCTTACAACAGCTACCATAGAACGTACCAGAATAGTTGGCTGTGGCAAGATGGCCGCCAGTGAACTACGCTGGAGACTCCGCCTTGCCATCTACTTATATATATCTATACTGCTAACAGTGCTCTGTTTATGTTTTTTCTCCCCAGTGTTTGATCAGTTACTATTGCTATGAAAAGTATTACAACCATGTCGTAAACGCTGCGGCTGGTGCTCAACGGACGTTCAGCGGCGACCCGATCCACAGCTTTTTCCACGCGTACGGGACTCTAATGCAAGGCAAGCACTTTGGTGAGCTTGACATAATCACATAAAGAACCGGTATCTCTGGGTGGACTCGTGTGTCTTTGCCGTGTGGCAACCAATGCATGTCTGTCTGATCTTTTACCACAGATCAAATTCAAGAAGCCATGGTGGAGTTGGAGATGATACGACACAGCAGAGACGTGTCCCTCTGCACATTGATGGCCCTGGTGTATGCTGAGAAAAAGAAGGCAAACCCAGGTAAACCAACAAGGATCTCGTTGGTTTTATGCCATTGCCCCTTTTCACCCCCCCAGGCCTTTGTACAGACCATCACACACGCTTGATTAGTGATACTCTGAAGTGTCTCTGTGTTGACAGACCGAGAAGTCATCCAAGAGCTTGACGCTAAGATAAAAGAGGATCGGAAAAGTGCATCTCCCAAGAGCCTTTACTACGCTGGGATGTTTCTTTGGCTACTGGGTCGAAACGATAAAGCAAGGGAGTACATAGAGAGAATGATCAAACACTCCAACGGCTCTAGAGAGGTGAGGTCTTTTCTGTTTGAGAACATGAATCAGTTACGGAACCTTCCGCTTGTGGGTGGAATGATGAGGTGTCCATTTGTGTCGTGGCCTCAGTCTGGCTTCTCGTTGACTTGCATTTTTGTAAAATGTGGATTGATGTCTATTGTTCAGGGGATAATCCTAAAAGCCTGGATAGATCTGACATCTAGTAAAGACGCATATGCTAAGAAGGCTGGAAAATACTTTGAGGAGGGACTGAGGGAGAGAGCGGATGTTTTCGCCCTGATGGGAAAGGTGAGACGGGGAACACGGACCCATAGCGTATAGTATTCCTGAAGATGTTATGATGCTGTCGTTTCTTGTATATCCTATGGCGCTTAAAATACTTAATGTGCCTGACTAAGAACCGGATTGAATGTGTTTGCCACGTGAAACGTCTCGCTTTTTTCCTTTATAACTTCACAACAATCTCATTGAAATCGCTTGTATTGTTGCTTCTGATACATACTTTCCTTTACTCCAGTCGTTTCAGTCATTTGAGTAGTAACATGCTTTCTTTCATGCGTGCCGGTCACTGGCACTGTGCATAATGATACACCCTGAGTGACGTTTCGTCTGTCCCAGGCACAATACTATGAATATCGTCAGAATTACTCTGGAGCGTTGGAGACGGTTAACCAAGTCATTGTTAGTTTCCCCGGGTTCTTGCCTGCCCTAATCAAGAAGATGAAGCTGTTACTCAGCCTGCAGGACTGGGAGCAAACCATAGATGCGGCACAGAGGTAACTGACTAGGTGGTTTGGAATCATACACATACACAAGGGTCAGGGGTTCTGCCATACATCTTAAACAGGAGGTATTATATGTCTTTCTTTGGTGAGATCGGAAACCTCAAAAGCAGCTGTAATCAGCGGCGGCGATGGACGGAAAGACACAGTCAGCCTTTGCAAATGGCTCAGCATTCAAGTGCAAATGAACAACCAGCGCCATGCCTCAAATCAGTGCACACTGACTAAGCCATTGTTCCTGCTTGCTCGCCAGGCAGCATGGTCAGTGCCAGGCAGCATAAAAAGGCCTTTGAGCCGAAGCGCTAGAGTCACACACATTTCCCAGGATTCACTGCCTCAGGTTCTATGAACAGGAGGAGTGATCGCTCAGGTGCAGCCAAATCCTAAAGGCGTTGAGCCAAGTCCAGAGCCACTGTGGTTGTTCCGCTGAGGACTAGAGTTTGTCATGCACTCAATACAGTACCTCACCAGTATCAGATATTAAATTACCACCAGTCAAAGAAATCTAACCTTATTTCGATGTATTGTAGGATGATGGTGTTCATTTACTGAACTTAATGTGTCATATTTCAGGCTTTTACAGAGGGATACAAATAACCTGGAGGCTCTGAGGGTGCTAGCTCTACATTCGCTATGTAGAGATGGAGATATCACTGAGGTAAAGTCCATCCACCATCGCATCCTCACACCTTGAACTCGTGTTGTGGTAAATCAGCAGGAATCCGAATGAAATGGTAAATACTGTAATTTATGACGTAGCAGTGGCAAAATGCTGATCCATTTATGGGAAATTGTTTTTATATCCCCCTCGCCAGGCGGTAAAGCAGCTTTCAAACCTTATCAGCAGCTTGGACATTCTAGAGCCTCACAACCCTGAGCTTTTCTACAGGATGTCTCTAGCCTTCACCCGTGTTGTAAGATGCTTTTCACTATTCACCTTTTTAAGATACTTCCCTTCAGAAGACATCTTAAACTTCCTTGACATTTCAGCATTTGGCCTTCTGTCATGTCTATTTGTTTCTTTATAGTGTGGGCGAAATGAGAAGGTGATTGAGCAGACCCACAGAATGGTGGAGAGAGCCTTCGCTCTGGCATCGGGGGACTCCGATCTGGCCACAGAGCTAGGCTACCAGATGGTGCTTCAGGACAGGATTAAGGAGGCCATGAAGTGGTACAAGACTGCTATGACTTTGGATGAGACTAGTGTCTCTGCTTTGACGGGTACCTGAACATGTTCCAATGATCAATCCATTCACTACTTGGCATTCTGTATGTTTTCTCATTTCTGACAATTTCCACTCTCACATAGGTATTATTCGTTGCCAGCTGATAGAGGGCCAATTAGAAGATGCGGAGCAACAGTTGGAATTCCTAACAGAGATCCAACAGTCTATTGGAAAATCAGGGGTGAGGTCTATATTTTAATGCTGCTTTTGATTTGTTTTTTTTTTTTTCATCCCAAAATCATCAAACGCTACCTAATGACGATATGAAATGCCCTTTACTCTATTAGGAGTTTCCTAGATGTAGAGGCGTAAGATTCATGGGTTGCCGCGGTTCAGAATCGTTTACTTTACTTTGAAAAACTGTTTGTGTAGCGCTAAGCAGGAGCATCCGGCAGGAAGAGCAACAGCTGGTCCTGTAGGTCTTCAGTGTTATGACTTCAGTTATTCTTCCTGGAAGCCTTTTATGTTGATGTCTTAGATCCAGCTCTCTGAGGGGAATACCGCTCAACATTTTATGTAATTATTCAAAAAATGGTTCTCTTTTACCCTAATAGGAGCTACTATACCTGCGTGCTGTGCTGGCGGTGAAGAAGTGCCGGCCCCAGGAAGAGGTGACCAACCTGCTGAAGGATGCAGTGGACACGCACTTCTCCACGTTTCAGGGTCTGCCTCTGGGAGTGGAGTACTTTGAGAAGCTCAACCCTGACTTCCTGCTGGAGATCGTCAAAGAGTACCTAGCACTGTGTCCTGCTAAGGTACGACCAGGAGACTCATCGATGACGCGGGTCCTTCAAAAGTCTTTACACGTCTAAATTCCAGACCTTATAATGTCTTGAATATATTTAGATATAGCTTTCAAAAGTGAATGCTCATTGCATACTAGTTAAACTTAGATTCATAAAACTAAATAGTATACCTGACTGGGTGGTTTGTAATCATACACCGTGGGTGGCTCAGTGGTTAGCACTGTCGCCTCACAGCAAGAAGATCCTGGGTGTCGCCTGGCCCTTTCTGTGTGGAGTTTGCATGTTCCCCCCGTGTTCGCGTGGGTTTCCTCCGGGTGCTCCGGTTTCCTCCCACAGTCAAAACACATGCAAATAGATGTGTTTGTGTGTAGTATAGTATATGATGTGATGTACTATGTAAAGCCCTTTGAGACATGCTTGTATAAAAGGGCTATATAAATAAAACATGATTGATAGAAATTGAGGCGCTGGGAAAAACAGATTTTACCCGTAATTGTCTAAATATGTGTGAGACAACTTAGTAGGGCAGTCGTGGTTTTGTTTCTGTCGTGAGACTTCACTGCAGTTTTCAGTGCTAAAAATATTGCACTTATATAGTACTGAACAATTCCAATATGGTGCTGTACAATGTCAGTTCTTAATTGTTGACTGACGAAAAACTCAGTTGAATTAGTTAATGTCAGTGATATATTGATCTTGCCACTTTTCTAGCAATGAATCAGTCCAGACTTGCACGCCTATATTCCTTTAGGATTAGGGGTTATGCATAATTACATATCTTGTAGTGAGACTCACCATGAAAAGATTAGAGAACCTCTGCAGTAGATAACCACTGTTACTGTCTGTGCTCCAGCCTCCAGCCCAGGGCCAGACTCCTGCTCCTCAGCTCCAGCACTGTGCCTCTGTGTTGGATACTGTGGTCAAGATTGTGCCAGGTCTCCTTCAAGGGGTCTTTCTGTCAGCCAAAGTCAGATTCCAGTCTGGTGAGCATTGCATTAGTTGCAAAGTGTAATTGCAAGTGTTTGAATTTTTGTATTTTATAGATACTATTTTTCAACTGTATGGCTGCTGTCCTTATTCAGGTGATGTTGAAGCTGCGCAGAGCAGTCTACGCCATTGCCTGGACCGGTGTCCTTCTCATGCAGACGCTCATCTGCTAATGGCGCAGATCCACCTGTTGCAGGGGAACTTTAAACTGTGTTCCCAGTCTCTTGAGCTCTGCCTCAGCCATAACTTTGAGGTAAAGTCAAAATCCAGACAATAGTATCAGCAGTCTAATCTTATCAGCCTATGTGCATTCAGGCTCTTATTTTAACCAAGGCAGCAAATCTGCAACTTTAATGGTGAGTGTTATTACTGTCTGGAATCAGGAACTCAACAGCAGAATTATGTAAAAGACCTGGACAATATTGATATTGGGTAAGTGTCTTTCTCAGGAATCCTCTCTGTATTGATTGGACTTACAAATGGATTATGATGTGTTGTCCATCCCAGGTTCGAGAACACCCCATGTACCACCTGATCAAGGCTCAGTCGCAGAAGAAAATGGGTGAGCTGGCGGGGGCTATCCAGACCTTGCAGATGGCCATGAGTCTCCCCGGGGTTCAAAGGGCTGGATCCTCGTCCAAGTCCAAGTCCAAGAACAAGAAGATTGAGCTGAGCCCCGCTGACTGTGTCTCTGTCTTCTTGGAGTTAGCTGAGGCCCTCTGGCTCAACGGAGAACAGGTAAAACAGTGAGTTTTAAAGTAAGAGGACTGGTACATAATTTAAAACACACAAGATATTGTACACTGGAAAAAACATGCTTTATATATACACTATTGGTTTTTTTTTACTTTACAATGAGTATTGTTAAAGGTTTTCATCCATGTAATGCTATTCATATGTCCACATATGACTGGCCTTGATGGGAAAGGTATAAGTTTATGAATGGATTTAATATTTTAGCATGAAGCAGCCATGGTGATGCAGGATGCCATCAACGAGTTCTCGGGCACCCCTGAGGAGCTGCGTGTCACCATTGCCAATGCTGACCTGGCCCTGCTGCGTGGCGACACAGAGCTCGCACTGAGTATGCTCAGAAACATCACCCATGAGCAGCCCTACTACATCCAAGCCATGGAGAAAATGGCGGACATATATCTCCACCACAGAAAAGAGAAACGTCTGTACGCTAGCTGTTACAGGTGAGCAGCAAATCTGGAGCCAAACGAACGAAAGAAGCACATCTAAATCTGAGAGATTGCACAGTATGCTTTGTGATTTGACTTCAGATTGTAGCTGAACATGTGAGCCCATATCACACTTCATCTGACACCTCGCGTGTATAGCAAGTGTCTAGTTTGAACAGTAATGGCTGAAGGCGGTACAGTCAAATACCACTTATCTGTTCCAGATAACGAACGGCTCCCGGCCACCCGTTCACAGTGTACCTACATGTCATCTAGTGGAGTCCGTAGTAGGATTTAGAAGGCCACAAGCTCCAAGTAAATCAAGTGAAAATCACTCGGGCAGCTAAGCTTTAAGGTGCAATCCTGCCTCCAGTGCTCCAGAAGTGTGCCAGTAGTCCTCTCCTGATCTCTGGCGCCGTACTTGTGTTGCTTGAATGAACCCCAGAACAGAGACACGTGTCTATATAATGAAGTACTACACCATAACTGAGCTCCAATGTAATATCTCAATCTTTTCCCCAGAGAAATGGTGGAGAAGCTTCCCAGCCCTCACACATATCTCATACTAGGTGATGCTTACATGAACATTCAAGAAGTAAGTAGGAGATTATATATATTATAATATTATAATAAGTTACTGTTTATTTATCTCCAAAACATCAGGTTTTGTTTAGATGTTGGCTAACTTAGAATGGCTTTTAAGGTGTTTGCATTTATTAGATTCCTCAATTAATATTTAGAAAAAGCTGCAAATCAACAACAAACTGCGATATCATCTCCACACACAGAAACGTAGAGCCGCGTCACTTACCGTAACATGTGTTTATCCTCAGCCAGAGAAAGCCATTGAGGTCTACGAGCAGGCTCTGAAGAAAATCCCCAAAGACGGCGTTTTAGCCAGCAAGATTGGGAAAGCCCTCATCAAGACTCACAACTACACCAAGGTTTGTATGGTACACTCAGTCAACGATAAACAGAAGTTTCACACAAGGGACAAACCAGTGTTGACACAGAGCTGTTGATACACAGGCAATAAATTACTATGAAGCTGCGCTGAAGACCGAGCAGCAGAGCTTCCTGCGCTATGACCTGGCTGAGCTGCTGATGAAGATGAAGCAGTATGAGCAGTGTGAGAGAGTCCTGCATGACGCACTGGCCCATGACCCAGGTACAGTGGAGCCGTCACGGGATTTCACAGTGAACATCCTGTTGACTTCACAGCAGAGGCGGCGCCAGAGAATTGTGATTGGGGGAGCTACGGGGGGGACTTTGATTGTTTATCAAAGTCAAAGTGTTTTATTTATCAAGTGCATATTTATTTATTACTAAACTAAATCACACTCAATGATCAGGTCAAATATGTACATATAAAGCATAGAGGAAGTAGATCGTATGATTGAATAGCGGTGATGAATGAGTAGCAATACACCGGCGGTGGCTATGGGCCGGGGCGGGCTACTAGTTCGCTTCTGTAACCTCTGGGCTGCCTACCGCCCAAGTTGCCCACCTATTATTTCTACCAGCCCACCCTAATATAGCAGGCTGAAACCGGCCCTGATGCGATGCGACCTCCATAATACTAGGATTCCTAGTGAGCGTGTGTCTTACAGCTGCGATAGCTCATCATCATGATGCACGAGAGAGATTCATGTTGCATTCAGTGAAACTCAGAAATTTGGGAGTTTTGCGGATACGTATACAGTATTGCTGAAATTCTCTTCGTAATTTGTTTTTCTTTAACACGCTTAAACTTATTATATTTCAGGAGGTGCTAAGCCTCCTCTAGGGGGAGCTCAAGCACACCCAAGCCCCTCCCTGGAGCCGCCACTGCTTCACAGTGAACATCCTGGTCTAGGTTCCCTGCCTTCAATCTTGGCACTAAAGTAACAGAATAAGAGAGTCCAGTAACCAAGTCACAATAATGTTTTTTGCATATGATGCAAATATGTGGTGAATAAATGTAAACATTTTGATGCAAAGATGATAGGAAATGCTGTTTATCTTCAAGCCAGACTGCTGCGAATACGTAAACCAAATCAAAACATCTTACCGTTACTGTTTACATGTTTTAGAAAAATGAAAAACACATTGCTTTTTGGTTTTGCTATGGTGAATTTATTATTTTGTTGCACTCGTGATTTTCCTTTTTCCTTTTTGATCTTACCAGTGAATGAACTGCCAGCACTCACAGATGACTGTCGTTATCTGGTCCTGTTAGCAAAGATCCAAAATAAGGTGGACAAAAACGAAGACGCTTTACTTTCCCTACAAAGAGTAAGTGGTTCCAGTTCTCCCGTTCTCTGTGACTCTTATATCATCCGTTCACATTTTGGATCAGAATTATGCACAAAGTAAATAACAAGGTTGTGTCTCTGCTGTGTACAGGCCCGGGACGTGCAGGCCAAGGTACTGAAGCGGGTGCGGTTGGAGCAGGCTGACGCCGTCCCCATGCAGAAGCAGCTTGCCGCTGAGATCTGCGCTGAGATCGCTAAACACTACACAAGTCAAAGGGGCTATGAGAGAGCAGTCAAATTCTACAAAGAAGCTCTTGTGTATTGTGAGAGTGATCGTAAGGTCAGTGCAGCTGAATCATAAAACGTCCTGTGTACTCACTGCAGCTGTAGTTGACATGCCCCGGCATCTTTTAGAGTCTCATCCCAAAAAATTGTTGGGCTTGCTTGTTGATGGTTTGATTTAGGCGAAAGGCTCGATTTCACTGAAGGAATGCATCTTTAAATGTCAACAAACCACGACACTACACTTGAAACACAGAATTCCCCCCAAAAAATGAAATCTACCTTCCATTATTCCATAAAGAATGTTGTAACATGAAGTTCATTCAAATTAATGTGTTCCTAGGTGATGTTGGAGTTGGCGCAGTTGTACCTGACCCTAGATTTGATGGATGACTGCCAGGAGCAATGCAGCGTCATTCTGAAGATTGACCAGTTTAATGAAGATGCAACACTGGTTTGTTCTCTCTGTAAGCCGTCTCAATCTTCAACATAATCTTTACGTAGCTCTTTAATTTCTCACTTATGTTCGTCCTTAGATGATGGCTGACCTGATGTTCAGGAAGCAGGACTATGAACAGGCCGTTTTCCACTTTCAACAACTTCTGGAGCGGAAACCAGGTGCGACAAGGCCCTGTTTCTCTTAGACTTGAGCACATTACCATCCCTCGGAAATAGTGGAGGTTCCTTAGTTTACAAAGGAAACTTGAGGTGAATGTAAATGTGAACTGCTGATTTGATCTTCTCTAAACAGAAAGTGTAATACCTTTCACGTCTGTTGTTTTCAGACAACTACCCAACACTGTCACGTCTTGTTGACTTGTTGAGGAGAGCTGGGAAGCTGGAAGAAGTACCCAGATTTCTTGATATGGCAGACAAACATTCTTCCAGGGCTAAGTTTGACCCTGGGTTTAACTACTGCAAAGGACTTTATCTTTGGTAAGGTCGGCCATTTAAAGTAGATTGATTCTTCAAGATTAGTGTAATCTGTTCAGCATTATCTGATTGTAAGTTGTGCTTGCTGTTCAGGTACACGGGAGAACCCAACGATGGCCTGCGACACTTTAACAAGGCGCGGAAAGACAACGATTGGGGTCAGAATGCCGTGTACAACATGATTGAAATCTGCCTAAACCCTGACAATGACACCATGGGAGGAGAAGTGTTTGAGAATCTAGATGGTGACATCGGGTGAGTTGACATAATGCACAGCATGTCACACGCAGTAGCAGCACACTAGCTGTAGCATCGCCGTTTATAAACAGATGTTAGATCCTGTCGATATTCTTGTATTGTAAAACCTCAAGTGGACAGACTTGCTTCTAGTGCTAATGTGCTTCACCTTTGCCTCTGAACTAGGAACTCCACGGAGAAGCAGGAGTCGGAGCAGCTTGCTGTGAGAACGGCGGAGAAGCTGCTGAAGGAGTTAAAGCCCCAGACACCCGGTGGACACTTGCAGCTTCGCATATTGGAGAACTACTGCTTCCTGGCTACTAAACAGAAGGCCAACGTGGAGAAAGCCCTCAGTGTTTTCACAGAGATTGCAAACAATGAGGTTAGTAAACTCCAGTGCAAACATACCCGCACCAGGCGATGTGCATTATTTCAGGCTTCTCTTAGCTTTAGTCATCCCATTTGCTTTAAGAGGTTGAAATCTGTACAGTACATTGTGTCATTCTTAACTTTGTTATAATTTGTTAATTGTTTTCATTATTGAAGTTCATTTTCTAGAATTTTGTACGTCAGAGAAACATTACATTTCCCTATTTAACTTGATATACTGCAATAATGTGGGTATGGGTACTGGTATGGGTACTGGTAGTGGGTGGAGGCCATGCCAGATATGTCCTGTAAGACAGCACCTAAATACAGTTCTTTGGTTGAATTCAGAAAGACCACGTGTCGGCACTATTGGCCATGGCGACGGCTTACATGATCCTAAAACAGACTCCCCGAGCCAGGAACCAGCTGAAACGCATCGCTAAGATGAACTGGAGCATCGTTGACGCTGATGAGTTTGAGAAGAGCTGGCTGCTCCTGGCAGACATCTACATCCATTCGGGGAAGTATGACATGGCCGGGGACCTGTTAAAGAGATGCCTCCGTCATAACAAGGTCAGTACTGAAAATATTGTCACTCTGCTCTAATATTTCGTGTGTGTTACAACATAGTACAATATATGGTGGCCATAGTTGTTTATGATACAGTGACCATCTTTATGTAAAGTGTTTTGGCATTTTGTGATGATAATTACTTCTCCCTCCAGTCATGCTGCAAAGCGTATGAATATTTGGGCTACATAATGGAAAGGGAGCAGGCGTTCCGTGATGCTGCACTCAACTATGAACTGGCTTGGAAATATGGAAATCGGACAAACCCAACCATCGGTATGTCAGACAAAATCACATGTCCAATTCCATTTGTAAAGACCAAAATAACTCAGATTCATAATACATGTACAACACATAAATGTCTGCATTTATTTCAGGATACAAGCTCGCTTTCAACTACTTAAAAGCGAAGAGGCATGTTGATGCCATAGATGTGTGTCATAAGGTGAGAGACGTTGTGATGTCGCGACTTCATTTCAGCGCTTTGATCGTTTTTTGAACACCCGTGTGTCGTCTTTGCTCCCGTACATAGGTTCTGGATGCTCATCCGAATTATCCAAGAATGAGAAAGGACATCTTGGACAAAGCACGTGCTGCCCTGAGGTCTTAGATGTGGAGGCGTGTGTGTAAATAAAATGTGTGAACCAGATCGAACGCTTCATTGTCTTTTAATTTAAAATGGAAATAATGTTCATTTATTTGCATTCGCTGTCTGGAAAATACACCTTGCAGGGTTGTTTTTGGTGTGTGTGTGTGCATATCTAGGATATGAACACTCAAAACATATAGAAACAAACTTCCCATGGATGCAAAGGATGTTGCAGTGGCACAATACAGTCCAGTCTGTATTAGAGGGGGGGGATGTTCCATACACACTGGGCTCTTTTACGCGTAGTGGACGAAATCAACTGGTTTCGCCTGACACGGATGGGGAGTTCTGGGGAACACAGTCGCTCCACACGGAGCCATTGTGCCAGTCTGAGCTCCGAGACCTGAAACTGGGCAGCAGAGTCTCCGCGTCTTCACCACACGAGCATCCCGACTCCGTGTGAAGACACGTCCGCTCTGGGGGGACCTGAGGACGGGACCAGCGTCTCCGGGACCAGTAGGTGAGTGTCAGTCATTATAACAGCGCAGATGTGTTGACTGTTGATTTTGCTTGTTATTTTCCGTTTCTGTTCAACGTGTTCACGACTTACTGGTTCGGATATATAACGTCTTGTCCCCGTCCCCGTCCCCCGGAGAGCCTGATTGGACGCGGTAGCCTGTCTGAGGGTAGAGCGCGTTCCTCTCCAGCTGTAACCCAGCAACCGTCCCACTGAACGGCCGGATGAACAAATCCGATGATTGAAGCAGACAAACCCACTTTGGTTGTATCGTCACACCTCATATTGGGCTTAGCTGCGTTTCTATAAGACACCGTGTTTGGTTCACTGGTGCTTTTTCTTTCGGGGGCCAAATGCAAAGATGCAACCTCGTGAGCGCGCCGCGCACAATGGGCCGCTTTGTGTCTGTTAACCTTTACTCGTTTGAATTCCAGACATGGGCTTTGACACGCGGAGAGCCTCTCTGCGCACGCGCGCCGGCGGGTCTCCTCCCTCTACCTGAGACAGCGCACCTGGATCCAACGAGACGGAACTTCAGCGAAGGCGGACTGACGCGGACTGACAGCGCTGCCTGGAAATCTGGTTCGGCCCCGAGGACCGGGAG
>OMOT01078085.1:0-12639 GCA_900312575.1 Acanthochaenus luetkenii
GACCCCGGTAACGATCCTTCCGCAGGTTCACCTACGGAAACCTTGTTACGACTTTTACTTCCTGTCTAGATAGTCAAGTTTGATCGTCTTCTCTGCGCTCCGCCAGGACCGTTACCGACCCCGGCGGGGCCGATCCGAGGACCTCACTAAACCATCCAATCGGTAGTAGCGACGGGCGGTGTGTACTTTTTCTGACACTGAGGTCACTGCGCATGCGCAAACGGCATATAAATAAATATATGTTTTGCATTTTTTTAGTAGGTAGATCATTTTGACTTGGTCATTTTATAAGTAGCTCGCATGCTGAAAAAGTGTGAGCACCCCTGGTGTAGAGGATCCTCCTCTGGAGATGTTGGATGCCGCGGTCTCAGTGAAGAGATGGATGGAAGAGGGACAGAGAGCCAGGATATTGCGTAAAGCCCCAGTTGTGGCATATCATGCGTTTTTAAGGCTACTTTCACTGTTTTTTGTTACTCGTAAGCCGTACTGTTATGTTTTTTTTTTTAGAATTTTTGTTTTTTTTACATACGTTGGTGCTCCTAATTTTTGGATGGTGCTCCTAACTTTTGGCTGGTGCTCCTAACTTTTGAAGTTGGGAGCACCAGTGCTACCAAGTGAAAAAGTTAATTTCGAGCCCTGCTGCCACAAACTCATTGACAAGAGATGACAAAGGGTCCAGACTCATAATTAGAGACTGTGCAGTTAAGTTGCCCTACATGTTCCTCTTCCAACAATGTCAAATGCTGCCCCTCACCCACCCTCTCCTTAGACATGCCCTCTAGTCCAAACAGTTAAAACCTACTTGAGATGCGAGCCACCTGCAAGATGGGGTTGCAGAAGTGGCCCTATACAGACTGAGGATTAGCTCTGTTAAGAGGGGCTGCCCAAGCACTGATGTTGCCTGATGAGATGCTTAAGCCCTGGGAAACTCACACCACTCTCCAAGAGACCCTTTGGTGCTGTAGACTAATCTGCCAGTCTAATCCAACCTAACTCAAAGCCTCCACTCCTCAATTCCCACTTACATCAGTTAAAAGAAGTGGAAATGACTCTGTGAATCGCATTTAGGTTTTGTTCCACAAAAAAAACGTAAAATGCTAGCAGGTAAGATGAAAGGAAACCTCCACTCTTGGATACTCTTACACTGGTAGATCTCGTCAATTTATGATGTTCAACGCTTTCCAAGAGACATTTTGTGATGATATGTTGTAATTTACTTTTTTGGTGTACCCACTTTGCCTCAACCTATTTTGTCTACTTATATTTCAGTTAGTGATTTCCTACATTTCCCAGAATTACTTTCACAACCCCCAGAGAAGGGGGTTCTCTGTGTTGTATACGTGTAGGAGGAGAGAATAGCGCTGGCATTGTACGTTTTTCAAATCGAGAAAAAGTGAGTTGTTCAAATTACAAAAAAGCAGTTTGGAAAGGGCATTATATTATTTACATTATAAGCTACAAATGACAGATCGGAGAAGTTGCTACTGTCGGTGGAATAATTTGTATTTATGATGTATTTCTTTCTGTATGATTGTTGAACGTCGGTGCAAAATGGTGAATCTAGAGAGAAGCCCTTGCTCTTTGATTCTGAGGGACTGACACCAAAATCTGATGTTTACCATTGACGTTTTAAATAGTTGAAAATTGTTCTGCTATCAAACTCCATTGTAGCTGTGCTGGAAATATCTACACTGTCTACATTTGGCCACTTATCCATTGGAAAAAGAAAAATACACAAAATGGGCCCAGAAACAGCTGTTTTTTCAAAAGTGTTTTAAGGTGGATTGTTCCTTTAATATATAACCTCTCTAAACCAACCAGCATTGAATCTTTAAACTATCAGCATGGCTAGTATGAATCAAATTAACTCTAAATTGCCTTCTTTGCTTTTGACTGATCTGACTCCTCATACCTCAATTTAAGGGTGTATAGGCACACTGAGAAAGCTATTTAAAAAACAAAGCCAAATTTTCATGATTGGGTCGCTCTGAGAAAGTCTTTGAGAAACTTGAGTGGAAAGTAATGTGGTATTTTCATCCCAACAAGTAAGTACCGGTATGTACCGGTATGAAACAGCTGTAATAGGGCTAAAGCTGGTCCAAATCTTCAAATGTGCATCCAGGAGACAGATGTCTCCAGAAGCCTATGCTGTACTTGACTCGTGTCCCTGTATGTTTCAACACGACAATGGATGTTTCACAACGCCACTGGCATCAGTTATGTACAGTATGTCACAGGAACCATGGCCAAGCAATATGTGGGTCCTTCCCTCCTTTATGGGAGATGACCCGTACCATTAGCTCAGCTTACACTTCTCCATCTTTCAACTCCTTATTGGAGATCTCTGGTACACACACAGAGTTTTACCCATTTCTTTTTACAGAGTGAATCAGAGCAAATGTTCAATTTATTAATATTGGTAATCAAGTGAAGGACTTTTTTCAACTTTTAGCACAACTTTGGTCTGTACAAACTAAAATGCCTCTTCTCCAATGAGACAGTTAACAAAAGCTATGTTAAGTATGCACTCGCCTGTCAAAGCCAGACGTTCCCAACTTTACAAGGACTCGGCAGAGACATAACACCAAATGTCGGCTTTGGATGAGAGGTGGTTTCAAAAATAAATAAAGCCTTAAAGCTCAGGAATCATAAACACACTGCCATAGAGAAAGAGGGAAAGCCCTCCAAAAGATTTGTGGCATGTACTATTTTCAATTCTTTCTCTGCTCGACACAAAGACAAGTGTCAAACAACCGGGGAGAGGAGCTGGGGGGATGACAGGGAGGAATGGAAAAAAGAGAGAAGAGAGCATTGAGGTGAGACTGAAGAAGAGCATAGGGGAATTTTCCATTCACCAAGAACCTCCAACAAACACACACACGCACACAAACCAAACACGCATGCACATAAACACACATGCACAAAAACACATACAGTAAGTCCTACACACAACAAACACGATTGCATGCATGTGCATGGTAACTCACGTAGACAAACACAAAATCGCACTCGCACACACAGATACATATATTGCATGTGGACAGGCAGGCAGACATGAGCGCACACACAAATACCATGAATATTCTTCAGCCTGGAACCGAGGCGAGGAAGGAGGGAGGTGGGGCGGCAGAAGAAAGAAAGAGTAAAACACAAAGAAGAAAGAGTCTTGGTTGCAGCACAATGTGAGCTCTGGGATCTTCAAACAAACCCATGCTGGGGCACCATGGGGACAAGGCCAATGGAATGAAGCATTCTGCGGGCTGACCTTCATGCTGCCTCCTCCACTCCTGTCCCCATCCGCCTGTTAGCCAGGTCGCATTAGGCAACAATGCGGCCTTTGCCACAGCAATGCCGCCTGGCGTTTCATTAGGCAAACAGAGCCTGGACCTTGCCAAGAACATAGCCGCTCCCACATTCCATAGCTCAGTTGTAGCCAGCTAACCCACCTCCCATGGCAGCCTTTCTCCTCTCACTAGAGTTGCCCATTGAGAGAAAAGATAGAAGTGGAGTCTCTTTGTAAAAGACCAAACAAGGCAGACCTGGGGTAATGGCGAGGGAGGGCCGTGCATTGACAAAGCTTCTTCGCGATCAACTAAACTTTACCAAAGTCTGGAGCCGAAAGAGAAAGACAGGCTGCTGACTTAGGGCCTTAACTGCAGCCCCCAGGGATCTTTTGAGGATTCTTGAAGAAATCAGGGGGTGATCTAGCATGGGAGACCCCTTTCTAAGGCCCAGGGAACCATGTTAGCAGGCGTGACAGACAGAGCCAGTCCACCCACCATTCACCAGCGAGTTGCTCTGTGCCAAGAGGGCTTGTCGCCATCAATGTCATTGTTTCTGCTCCATTAAGTACAACTCATTCTGGTGATGGAGGCAAAGGCAGCAATAGTAATGATATCCCTCAATGCCTGATGACACAAATTGCAGGCAGCATGCCCACACATACACTGTAGATCATCTTTCTACACATACACTGTCTTTCACTCATTCAAATGACTGTAAAATGGTGAGGATTAACTTTGTATTGCTAAAATGAATTAAGAGAGACTGGTAGCTTCTGTATGGAAATGGTAAATGGTATTCCCTATCCATTTCTATCTTTCTATCTATCCACTTCTACGTATCATACCAGGCAATTTCCACTATGAAAGCTGTTGTCTGTTAGGCTGTTAGAAGCAGCATCCTGCGGTGAGAACTGCAGAAAGGAGAAAATAGGAGGGACCTGATGTTTGTAAATTGCCAGAAATAAGTTATTCTGGTTTATTCACGAAGAACATAGATCAGATGTTGGTCCCGCATACTAGACCAAGATACTCTCAAGTCCCTCCGGGGTGAAAGAAGGCAGGGCTCACCACAGGAGGCAGACTTGGTTTCCACCAGTTTCACCCTTCGAGTCTCATTACGGATCCGGTTGTCCGTCTTGTCCACCAGATGCGCCAGGTCATCAATGATTTCTGAGACAGACAAAGAGATAGAAGGGGGAGGGGAGATAATGTCAAGTTGCTGCTTGGTCATATTATGCTGTTACCCATCATAAAGATTTCAAAAAGCAATTAATTTTTTCTGTCTTTTTATTACATAAAAGACCTCCCAACATGCTGTGGGTAATAAAAAAATTACCCTTAATGGAAAGGCGACAGGCTCTGCAGGAAATGACATCAGAGCAGTCAACAACCTCAAAAGGCAGAGGCTGCCAGACAACAGACATGAGTGGTGGTGAGGGAGGGAGTGGGGTGTGTGAAAGCACTCCTCTCCCTTTCAAATGGGTTCAGTACTTCCTGAATCCATTCTGGATTTAATCAGGCCCTCATTGTTCATGTGTTCTAATGACGGCAAAGACGTAAGCCCAGGCACAGGGGACTGGAGTCCTCGAAGTGGGACCACTGTGTGTGTGTGTGTGTGTGAGTGTGAAGAGAGAGGGAGAGGGAGAAAGGGGGAGAGAGAGGGAGAGAGAGAGAGAGCTGGGTCCTTCAGAAGGAGTTCCTGACTTGAAGGTCGTCCAGATGGAAGTCTGTGTGATTTGTTAGAGCTAGCCACTGTGTCGACATGCCAACTCCAGAGGTCTGGCTCAACAACTGAAACAGACTAGAAATGGGGCTCAGTATTGTTTCACTCACTACCATTTGGCGACCCCCCTTTTGGCCAGTGGCCGTGGAAAGTTAATCAGTTCTAAGTTGGCCCATGACCTACAAACCTTCGTGCAAATCCGTTCATAACCTTTTGAGATATCTTGCTAACAGACAGACAAACAGGCGGACAGACACACACACACACAGACCAACAGGCAGAGGCGAAAACATAACCTACCACCATATTAGTTACCCAGAGATGTAATTCAGAGTCAGAACCCATTCAAGAATGACCATGCAACCAATGATTGATTCATGAATTAATTGAAATTACTGATTATGTAACATTTTTTATTAAACTATAACTTAATCTAATACACAGGTATATCAAAGTGGGCACAACACAGCATACATATGGCAAGACAACATTTTGCTAAAATTAGCTGAACCCATTCCAGCTTCGTGTTAGGGCAATTCAACAGCCTCCCTCATTCCAACCGCCAAAATGACAAACAACTATGAATAAATACTTGAGGAAATATATGAGCGAAAAACAGTCAAAACAACATGGCTCATTACTCTTGTTATAAATCAGGGGATTTATTCCGAAATAGAATTCAAATTGGCCGTTTCATCTTTAGCGTGTGTGCGTCTGCAGAACCAGATTTGTGGCCTGTTTTTTCTTCTTCTACTCCAACCATGATGATAGGTCCTGTCCAGCAACCTTCTGAAATTAAACAAAAAAACGCTGGTGGCTGAACAACAAAGAAGACAGAAGAAGCAGTCAAACAAGAAACCAAGGCCGAGAGGAAGAGAGGGAAACTCTCAGGCTCTATCTTACAGGAATGGGAAGCTAGACTCTCATCCACGGACCATAGTCGAGTGCCAACTGGCCACCCTGTCAAGGGAGGGAACAACCTTTTATTGCTGCTGCCGTAAAGTAAGGAGCCTTCAGGCATGTTCCAACATCATTTAAATATGATTTGAGCTTTTCTGTGCTGCAACGACTGGGCAGCAAGGCTGAATTCCCATGGGTGACCGCTCAAGGTCATCTGTAGTGCTTGTCTTCCTGAATACAACTGTATCTAGCTCTAGTTGCCTCTAAATTGGTGAGAAAATGTTTTCCTCAACGAGAGCCATCACCGGTTGACAAGAGAGCCTGCTTTTGGTTGACATTGGATAATTAAGTTGCACGGATAATTTGAGGGAGGGAAGGAAGGCATGTCAGTTTGGAGGGCTAGAGTGTGAAGGGGCAAGGATGAGGAGATGGGAGACGTGACAGCGCCGTATGTACAGTGTCTCCTGAGACTCCCACATCATCATCTAAGCATCAGGCAACACTTTAGAAGGAAGGAACTCTTCCTTTACTGGCAGGGAAAGGGTGGAGACACTGGACCATTTGTGCCGCGTGCCACTCAAACTAGTCATAAAGGATGTTTTTGGTCCAGTGGTGCCAAGTTTCTTGATTCAGTTCAATAACACCTTCTTTTATTGATGAATTCCTCACCAAGCCAAGATGTAACATTGCTAGGACATAACCGTACACAACAGAGAGCAATGAAACGCTGAACTAACCTCTCACAATGATAGGCATACAAAGTACTTTTCCCAAACAAACGAGCGTGTGCCATTCTCCAATTCACCCCTGTTAACAAGTCATGGTTCTAACATCATAATTCTCAATTTCCTATTGCAACCCTTGCTGCCATGTATGACAGCTGCTGGCCCTGGCTTGGATTCGGCCTATCTGCCACACCACAATGCAGGGCCTGTTACAGGCAAAGATTGTTTATTTAAAATGCTATTACACTGGATAAACCTCCAAAGCCGCAGCGTGGGAGAGAGCAAAGCACACACACAGATCTCATTTGTCCTGTTTGCCAGTTGCCCTATGCTGCATTGTAAGTCACAGTGAAGATGCTTTATTATATCCTTAATCCACCTCTAGTTCACAATGGACTGGTGTGAAATCCCTCTTGGTGAAATCCCTCTTGCGAGACATGAGCAGGTACGGTACTTTATGATATTCAAAAACAAAAGGGGGAAGTGAACTATGGCTCTTTTTATGATCAAATTTATAATAGCCTTGTTGGTCACTGACGGCATGAATTTTATATGGGTATGGGGATTGCCAAAGGTCTGGAATTTATTATAGTAACTTATCTCACTCAACTGCAGCTCATTTGAACCAAACACACTGACAGGAATGTGATAATGTGCCATTGTTTTATTATTCAGTACACATGTCATGAAAGAAAGGCTCGTTTCCATTGTCTTTGCTGTTTGCTTTAAAAACAAAAACAAAAGAAACACAATTAAAAGAAATGCTTTACCCTAAATAAAACCCATTATATTGTGATTAAAATAGCATATTGCATCCCATACATAAAAAGTCAAGATTTTGATCCCAGCTCTGCCAAATCAAGTCAATAGCCCCAGTAACTCCAATTCCCAAGATGCACCCCCCTCCCCCCAAAATAAACGTTCCCAGCCTGCGGCGGCATCCTCTATCTCACTCTCTCGCTTCTCTTGCCCTCCATCTCCCCGGCTACTTTCACTGCTTTGACTCTCACTTTCACAAGAGCTGAAGCTGCTGCTCTATGGGAACCGGAGGCGAGTGTTTTCCCTACTTCCGTCATAGGGGGAAGACATCTACTTTTAAGGACGAAGTTCTATATCAACGTGGAATGTTTCACTAAATGGAGATAACATCGATTTAGGGTAAAGTATCCCTTTAAAACCGGGGTGTCTGGCTGGGTGAATGGTCGTTCTGGGGAACATGAACGGTTGTTTGGCAGCTAAGAGGCAGCGCTGCCGAGATAACACGGATGTGATGACTGACAGGCCAAGTTTGTAGCCCTGAAAAATAAAAGGGATTATACTTTTCTCCAGAAAAGTAAACATGCATGTTCTGTATATGAATTCCTCCTGTCACTTTGCTTTCCTCACTCTCAATTATCCTGTATTGCAAAAAAACATGGACAGGTGCCACATCCAGGGAGACCTGAGATTACCTCGGTAACTGACTATGCAGTACCTGACAATCTATCTGATCCCATTTGAGTACATTCTGTATGATTTACTAAAAGAGCCCACTGTGTTTCAGATGCACATTACCTAAAACATTGCTGCAGGTGCCGCAGTATTTTATTCAGAGGGGTGATATGCCCCACAAAGTTACCAGGGTCATCGCGGCGAGGTATTGCGGTGGGGTGGGCTTGACACGGATACATTGGGCCAGATCTACTAAGATCCCAAATACAGGGTACTAATTTGCGTGTGCATTCTAAAAGTGTGTGCGATGGGCGTGTTGCGGGTGATTTACTAAGAATTATTGCGTAAATGACAACAGGTGCAAACGTGGTGGAGACAGCAGTATTTAAATGAGGGTTTTGCGTGTTTAATGGTTTGCACCATGGAGAGTTAGGACGGGCAACAGAACCACAACCGCAAAATGAAATTTGAGCCTAGAATTAGAATTAGAAGGTTAAAATAGGCTACAATAAATGTTAGAGCTGTAATAGATTGTTTTGTGACTGCAGTAATGTGTTTTTCAGAATGATTTTACGGGGCTTCACACAATTAGAAATGAATTTTAAAGGTGATTTCATTCTTTATTTTTTTTCAATTAATGTTGATTTCTTTACGCATGCAGGGCGTTTACGCCTTTCCTTGAAACTTAATTAAATAAAGATGCAATTTCCGTAAACTAAATTGCGTTGAGGTTTGATAGATCACAGTGCGTGTGCTGCATTAATGTACTTACATTTTCTCCTCCCAGTATTGTGCAAAATAGCGAGTAAACGCCCCATCTTGCATATTAATTGAGGCATAAGTACTAACTGGATTAGGTGTGTTACCTTGCACATTTGAAATACGCAGTCCTCAGTGCGCTGTTAGTAGATCAGTTTGTAAATGTATTTGCGCGTGCTATGCGTTTGCACACGTTTTTACACACGCAGTCCATTGGACTGGGACCCAAACTGGCCAACTACAACTGACCCACAGAAGAAGAAAAAAAGAAGAAGAAAAAAGCAGCTGCTGCTTGTCCACGGGGTAGCCCTGGGGTAGAAACTAAATACTGCTGAAAAAGATGGGAATTCCAGCTCTATGTTCTGTTTCTCTGCTACCAATAGACTTTTATTCACAAAAAGACAATGTGCGTAAAACCTGCCCTTTCTCTGTAGAGGCGCGAGGGCCCTGGAGCACTCACACCAATAGGAGAAAGATGTTGCTCCTATATGATGTCACCTACTCCCTCATGCCACCGACTTGCTGTGCCATCTCAACGCCATTCCACCTCTGGTCTAATACATTGCAGCTTTTGTGTAAACAGCCTCTCTCTGATTAGCTTTCATTCGCAGCCAGCCCGCTGTCTGAGGGCTAACTGGTTAACAGGTCTGTTTCCGTCCCTGCTGTCAGTGTCATCTGGAACCACAGACAGACACCTCCTGTAATTGGGAGTAGCTGCTGGCCTGAGCTGGGTTCTCAATTAAATGGCCGATCCGCAAATTGGAAGAAATAAAGACACAAAAAATTATCACAAATGTGTGCATGAAGTGTTATATGCTACTTGTTCCTGTGTTCCAGTGTTTAACTGAAGAAAGACTGCGTTGTATAGTTGGTCTGACTGATGTGGACGAAAAAATGTACTATTGTAAGTCGCTTTGGACAAAAGCGTCTGCTAAATGATGTGATGTAATGTAATGTAATGTAATGCATGTGTTTTTGTGAGTGTGTGTGAGTGTGTGTTTAGTTCATATTTAAGGTTAAAATATATGACTAGTCATGGGTGTAGACAAGTATTTATAGTATTACCACCTCTTTTATGGGTATTTAGAGCCATGTCCTTAACCACCACGGCCACAGGTTAAGGGTAAGGTATTAGGGCTCATCATAAACTATTTAGGTGAAAATTGTCATGTTTTAACATTGCAAACATTGACAACAGGGAAAGACTAGGCTCAGTGTCATAACCACAATGGCACAGCACTTCCGTCCTTCCGTCCTTCCTTCCTTCCTTCCAAGTCCTGTCATCTGTGCCAACAATCAGAACAGATGAACTCCTTGTAGCAGAAGAGCATCTCCTGTCAGCTCCGTTCTCTCATCAGACATCATGATGATGATAACCCACCTCATAGAGCAAATAGTGGATCGACTGATTCATCGGCAGGCCCAACAGAACGAGCCAAATCTAATGTCATTACAGAACTGCAAGCTGTGATACATTTTCCAGACCTACAAAGGCAAGTGGAGGACAAGGACAATGGAAAAAATTGTCAGGCCAGAGTATGGACAACAAGCAGGCCCACATGACACTTGCGAGTATGTTGCTCATTGGGTTTCAATTATAGTGTTCATTGAATACAGAGAAAGTGAGAGGGAGACAAAGGGACAGAGGAAGAAAGAGAAACATATATAGAGAAGAAGAAAGAAGGAGAAATACATGTTGTGTGTGTGTGTGCTCATGGCTGATTCGTAAATGTGGCATCCTGGGAGGAATTTCCTCTAGTCTCATCCTCCAGGATGTGGCGCTGCCCGGGCCCGGAGCCATGTAGCACTGCATCACACACAATTCACTTTCCTCACCTTTTCCTCTACAGATTATGCATCACACCACATTGTGCTGAAGCAACTCCAGCACTCGAGGCCTTACCATCCATTTCAAAAGGAAATCATAACATGATACCATATAGCTTAACTCGAGTCAGACAGCAAATATGAAGCTCACACGCAGGAGCATGGTGAGAAGTTTGGGAGACAGTCTCTTATTTTAATTCTTAAATTCCCACACCCATGATCTATATCCACTCCAAGCCTCCAAGTTGCTGACTCATCTTCTGAGAGGCTATAGCGGTGGTGGTTCTGGTGTGCGTGTGTGTGTGTGTGTGTGTGTGGTGGAGGCACCACCATAAACAGTGACACCCCAGCGTGGCTCCAGGATGTTCTGTATTAACTCTGTGTGTTATTGTAGGACTCCTTCCTAGAGCGGGCACAGCACACAGAGAAAATGCTTGTTTTCTCTCGCCGATTCAAACACAATCTAACTCAGTGGGGCTAATTCTGTTGCTCTTATTCAGGAGATGATTTCTCCTGAGGATATGGAAGAAAGGGAGGGAGAGAGAGAGAGCATTTTACTTGACACTCCTCTTGCATCCCCCGTGAAGGGGGGCTGACCACAACTGTTACCAATTGGCCCTGGTGTGACTGACTGTGTATAGAGGGGAGTGCTCGGTTGCCAACCAAAACACACACAACTCTGGACGTAACTGGAACTTCACCTGGCACGCACCGAGGCACTCGGCATGATGATACAACTCAGGGTAATTATGGTATTTACAAGAAGTTGCACAGTCTTGGAAGAGTTTCTTTCAACTTTTTTTCTCCTCTCGCCCGCTTATTGTAAAACAAACTCACCCGGAGGGTCTGCGGGGAGTGGGGATTAGGGAGTTTCACTCAAAACCGCAGAGTTTTACCAGTTTATAAACTGAGCGCAAAACCCAACGTGTCCAGCTGAATGTCTGCCAGAAAGAAGACCAAAATTGAAACAAAGAAGAAGAAAAAAATGTCATGTGCCATTTCTGTCTCAATAAAATGACCCCAAGTATAGAAACAATGCACAAAATGTGTTTGGCCAATCTGACAAGTGGGGAGAGAGCAGAAATAAACACAGCCACTTTCTTTTCCCAACAACCCTCTAGCATGGCGATACAAAAATTAGCTGTCCGTTTATTTGTTCATAATGGGCTTTCTATTGTTTAAATATTCACATCGTGTGTAGTTAATGACCAACCATTCAGGAAGAGCCACTACATTTTTCACTCAGCGACCAACCAGCCACAATGTGATACAGCAATTGATCAGCAATCGATGGATAACACGCGACATGTCTCTTCAATGCATTAGGAGCATGATAGAGTCTATCTAATAGGGGGTCCCTGCTCCATCTCTCTATCTACCATGGGGTCCTTGGGCTGAAACGGGCTGCTGTTACTGCGCGGTCACGGTTGATCTGGGTGCTGCCCCGGCTTATGCGGTCGTCTCTGCCTGCTGAGGTGTCTGTGTCTGTCTGTCTGCTCTTCCTCTTCTTTCAAGCACTACTGCTGTTGCTATGCGATCGCGGTGAATTTGGGTGCTGCCCCGGCCTTTTCGGTCCTCGTCCTCGTCCTTGCTGGATTGTCTGTGTCTTGTCTGTCTGTGCTTCCTCGTCTATCAGGCACCGTTGCAGTGTCCCTGCCGTGCAGTGGACGTGGGCGCTGGCCCCTGCCCTGGCCCATGTGGTTGCACCGCCGTGCTGTTCCTACTGTGCAGTGACATGGGTGCTGTCCTGGTTCCTGCCCCGGCCCCTGCAGTCATCGGCTCCTGACCTGGCTCATGTGTCGATTTGGGTGATGCCCTTCCCCCTGCGGTCATTGCTGCTGGTCAATGTCCCATCACCGGTGATGTTTCTACGCGATCGCAGTGGATTCAACGTCGCAGTGTCCCTACCGTGCAGTGACCTGGGTCCAGCCTCGGCTCCTGCGACCGCCGGCTCCTGTCATGGCCCCTGCGGCCATCGCTCCTGATCTGG
>OMOT01078086.1:0-25165 GCA_900312575.1 Acanthochaenus luetkenii
AGTCAATAGGGGGCTTCAGTTCCGTCAGATAGTTTGGTCTGGGTTCTTTTCCTTCTTGACATTGTTTATTTAGAGCCGCCCATGACTAAGATCCATCGTGCTAAAAAAAGAAAAAGTTAATCTGTGGCTAGACATATCCAACGAGATTAAGGGCTTTTTAAATTGAATGTTTGTTATGGTTATTTCCCCCCCTACATTTTCTTTTGGCCCTCGGGACAGTGAGAGGGTTATTGTGTATATTGTTTAGCATTTATTTATTTATTTAAAAAATATCACACAAAAAAGTTGGATTTCTGCATTACTATGCAAGTTCATAAAATGTGTATTTGAAGACAAAATGTATGATTTCGAATGACTTATTTAGGCTTCAGCACCAGAACCATGAATAGGGATGCACAACATCACCTGGATGAGCATAGGGAAGTCTGCAGAGTAGAGGACAACAGCATAGGTGGGTCTGAACAACATGTTTCCCAAGCAGATTGTGGCAAGTAAGATTTCTAACCTTCATACATTGGGAAGACCAATAGCATAGTTTAATGTAGGATTGCATGACTGATAAGTGTGTCAAACTGAGGACATAAGCACCAGCTACCTACTCATAACCATTTCATGTAAACTACATACATGTAGTCAATCTGAATCACATTAGCTCTGTATGATGTACGCTTTTTCTCTAAAGTCCTATATAATTTAAGCATATTCAATTACAGGGGGCAATCATTCCATTGCCACATTTCAACCATTTACCATGGTATAGCACAACCATGTGGCCAGTAATCTTCAGCTTCTCTCCAGGGACATTTAGTGTGCCCTTCTACCACTGCAAAGTTATGAAAAAAGGTATATTGCACTTATGCCTGAACAGAAAATGCACCACCATGTGGCCAATTGGCTAAACATTTCCTTCATGGCCTTTTGGATTCCACCATAGCCACATTAGAGCCACTGAAATCAGCATACGAAATGGCGTTTACCTGAGCTGAGACTTCAGGTACTTCAATGCTAATGAATGCATTAATTCGCTTAATTAATGAATAACCAGTTATATTTAATATATCATGGTTATTGTGATGGGATATGAGGCAGCTCAAGTGCCTCTTGTGTTGGTAGTCAGCCAGTAGCAAGGGAGACTGGGTAGGGTGGACACAGGGAACAGCTTAGGCGGGTTTGATCCTAGGTTAGTGGGGGCATTGTGGCTCCAGAGGCACAGGACTTAAAGGAGCCATTATTTCCGTCTATTTGCCTATAAACACACTGCTAGCACAGTGTTTCTCTATCTCTCTGTTGCTTCTGGGTTTCTTGTGCAGCCACAGTGTGAAGTCACTGCTTTGCCCTACCCGTCGCTCTGGAGACACATACTGTAAAGAGGCCAGAAGCAGACTATAATATATATAATTTCATTTTCACACTCCCTCGCTCTTGCTTTCGCCTCTACTCTCCCTCCTACTCCAAATCTTGCACAGTGCCAGCGTGTCCCCTCTCCCCAAGTGTAGGGTCTTGCCCATCAGATTGCCAGGAAAGAAAACAGGGGAAATGATCTGTCCTCGGCTCTCAGTCTCACCCTCACTTCTTTCCTTCTTCTAATACCTGAACTGACAGAAGAACTGTGGTGGGGCTGGAGGTCATCTGACCGCACTGCGGCCTTTGAATAGTGTTAATAGGAGTTTGCACTACCTCAAATGTTAATGAAGTTGCCTCACTTTGTGCTGTAGGCATGTGATTTGTATGTATATTCTCAGTTGTGTGACTATCCATAGAAGTTAAAGAATGTCTTCCTCTTGAATCGGTATGTCTTCATGTACCCTGGATTATTTGTACATGGCTACATTCACATTTTCCACTTTGGGCAGTTAGCTGATGCTCTTATCCAATGTGGCTTACTGTGAATGCAACAGTAGAATAAATTCCCAAAATTACAAGCAACCAATAGTAAGGAGTGCAAGGGTCAGGGCCATAGTGCCCTACCCTTACATTATTACATTATCGCCTGACAATATAAGGAGAAAGATAAATGGGATATTTCTTGCATGTAAAATGTGTGTCCATGTGTCTTCATGTGCCACACGTCATTAACGTTAACACATTTGACCCTCAGCTTCATGACTCAACAGAGAAGTTTGAGGAGTACTACCGGCAGCGTCTGCGTGTGCAGCAGCACCTGGAGCAGAGGCAGCAGCAGAGGCAGATTTACCAGCAGATGCTGCTGGAGGGAGGGGTCCAGCAGGGGGCCCCGCAGAGCGACATGCAGGACAGCCTCATAGAGAAGTTCCTCAACAGGTACAAACAGGGCGGGAGATGGCACTCGTGCTGACAATGCCACCCCCTGTCAGGCAGGGATTGTGCATCCGTAACATATAAACGCCTGCCATGTCATATGGCAGGCTTTAGAAAACAGTTGCACTCTGCCGTGCGAGGGCAGTGCACTTGTAATACATGCACGCA
Source organism: Acanthochaenus luetkenii (assembly GCA_900312575.1). Classification (NCBI taxonomy): domain Eukaryota; kingdom Metazoa; phylum Chordata; class Actinopteri; order Beryciformes; family Stephanoberycidae; genus Acanthochaenus; species Acanthochaenus luetkenii. Next base: position 2,446 of record OMOT01078086.1, read on the forward strand.
CTGGCACAGCTTGGCAGAATTAAGCTTGCTAGTTCCAGTGAGGCTTTTAATATCGTCATACACTAGAGGAGCAGCTGTCGGACATGGAGAGGTAGGTAAGGGTTTGATAATGATGGGTCCCATGTGGCTTTCACACACACCTCCCCCACAACCTGCCTCCAGTCCACACTGCACCATCTGTGGTGATCAGCTACGTCACATCACAAGGGACTCACTTTCTGTATTTAACAGTTGTACACAATGTTATACCCAGACTCCACCCATAACATATTAGCCATCCAGTATACCAACTTTCACATCCTCTCAAACCACAGGTATCACACTGGAACAAGGAGTACAAATAGTGACGTTTAGGAAATGTGTGTCTGTTTTGCTCTGTCCCCAGGACAAAGGCCCTTTGATTTCCCCCCCTATGTTCCTCCCACTCCTTCCTCTCCCCCTTCCCCTCCCTCCGCCTCTCTGTGTACCCCGTGCATTATTCACAAGGCCAGTGTATAATGACATCATTACTTCAGTTTTCTTTTGTTCCCTGCCCTTTGCAGTTTTAACTAGATTCAGACAATATGTCCATGGCAGAATATTGTTCGGTTTTTAGTTTGAAGCAGCCTGTCGATCCCGTCAGAGACGGAAAGGAGGCACAAACAGCCTGTAGGCAAAAGTAAAATGGAAGCCAATTTCCTCCTGTTCCAATACGGTTTAAAAAATACAAAAAGTGCGTGCGCTCCTCAGGTCCATCCAGAAGCTGGAGGAGCTGAATGTGGGGATGGAGGATTTAGGAGAGGAGGTGCAGTCTCTGGCCCAGCAGTGTAACGGGAACACGGCTGCCTCTGAGAACAATAACGACCCTTCAACTCTGACCTCAGAGCAGAGTGGCTCCCAGGGGGGAGGGGTGCTCAGCAGCACCCCACAGCAGACTGTGGGAGGCCGCGCAGTCCCTCCTCCCAATGAGTCCCCTGTTATCTCCCAGAGGTGGGTGTGAGTTTATGTGTGTGTATTTGTGTTAATACCGGAGTTTGTTGTTTTTGAATTAGATGATTACTGTGTTGTGTGTTTTGTGTTGGCAGTGGGCAGAAACAAAATGGAAGTCAGCAAGGTGACTCTCCGGGCTCCTTATCCCAAAGTAAAGAGGTAGGAACGCACACACACCAATACAATATGAATACTACTACTCATAATAATAATCCTCAAACAATACTGCCAGACCTGTAAATAGTTTGTACTTCAAACAAGCACGTCAGGCTTCACTATGCCAGATATTGAACCATCATATGATAGTGTTTTGTTTATCTACAGTCCCACAAGGCCACTCTGTCTGTCTGCCCGCCCTTCAACCACAAGCTTAAGCCCACTCTCTCTGTCCAAGACTTGACACACTCTATTCCTCTTTGTGTCTCTTATTCACCTGGAAAATATCACTCTTGCTCCCAGTCACTGTCTCACTCACACTCCGTATTATTACATCACTATTTTGTCCGGGTATTCAGCAGGACACATTTTTATCCAACACACTGAACTAGATACTTTCCGTGTGTGTTCAGCATAGTGCAAGACGTAGAGAAATGCCAATTTGGGGTTTGATTAAGCAGATTATACCACAGTTTCAGCAGAATGGTGGTGATGTCATACTGGCAGTATGGATGGAGTATGGAGAAGATCAAAGTACATTATGCCACTAATTACATTTAATCTGTGTGTGTGCATGTGTTTGTGTTTTCAGGGCGAGAAGCCCAAAGGCCTGTTTGTGCAAGTGAATACTCTGGAAGACACTCAGGCTATTCGCGCTGTAGCCTTCCACCCGTCTGGGACGCTATATGCTGTGGGATCCAACTCCAAAACACTACGCGTCTGTGCTTATCCAGAAACACTGGACACAAGGTAACACTTGGACAAACATCTGAAGAGCTTCTTTCTAAAATAAGATATATTTTTTATTTTATTAAGTGACACAGGATAGTAGGCACCTTAAGTCTTTGGCTGACAAAATTATAACACTTTTACAGACTGGATCATTTATGTATAAAATATTGAGTGATGAACTTCAGATACATTTTTTTAACCTAAATACACATATACAGTATATTGTATCAAAACACAAGTCTTCATTAGGAACTCTGCCTTTTTACTCTTCTGCTCTACTATTGTTTCTGTCTTTCCTGTCTCCCCTCAGCGGGTCAGGTCTGACGAAGCAGCCGATTGTCCGTTTCAAGAGGTACAAGCACCACAAGGGTTCCATCTACTGTGTGGCCTGGAGCCACTGTGGGCAGCTGCTGGCTACAGGCTCCAATGACAAATGTGTAAAAGTCATGCCTTTCAGCGCTGAGACTTGCAACGCCACAGGTAAGTGTACTCGGTGCACTATAACAGTCTTGTTTGCAGGTGATACTTTATTGATCTCCCCCTTTCACTTGCGGAGGTCAGAGCACAGGGTCGGCTACAGAACAGGTAGAGATTCAGTGTCTTACTGAAGGACACCAGCAGGGTTGATGCTTGCTGACATGAACCCAGATCCTCCAGTTGAAGGGCATTTTTCTTACTCACTACACCCTGTTGTGAGTGAGTGAGTGAGTAGGGAGATTGTGCTTGAATCGAAGCATTCAATGGTTGAAAGCCCATTAGCAGATGAGATGAAATTAGGTTTACTGGGTTTAATTAGATTTAGTGATGTGGTTATGAGCATTTCACAAGCATTCTCCTTTATCTCTCTCTGTCTGTCTCTCTCTATTTCCTAGGCCCGGACCTAGAGTTCAGCATGCATGATGGCACCATCAGAGACCTGGCCTTCATGGAGGGTCCAGAAAGTGGAGGAGCCATCCTGATCAGCGCTGGATCAGGAGACTGTAACATCTACACCACAGACTGCCAGCGAGGACAGGGCCTGCACGCCCTAAGCGGACACACGGGTACCGCTTCATCCATTCACAAAAATATCCATTTGACATCTTCTTTTACTTCAAGTGTAATTTTTGTGTTGCCGTCCAGGTCACATTCTGTCTCTATATACATGGGGAGGCTGGATGATTGCCTCTGGCTCCCAAGACAAGACAGTGCGTTTCTGGGACCTCAGGGTGCCCAGCTGTGTCCGTGTAGTGGGGACTGCTTTCCACGGCTCAGGTAAGGCTAATTGACTCGTGTGTGTCAGTCATGCAACTGCTTACTCATTAGATTAGATGCACTTTATTGATCCCCTAGGGGAAATTCAGGTGTTACAGCAGCAATTGGCAACACAATGCCAGAATGGGGAAGGCAATACTCACTTTAAACTAAAGCTTTAGTGTATCAATTCACTACACTATATCCTTCTTTCCCTAATATATATCATATACCAGTTGGTGGACACTTGTGTATGTTTAGTCCTAGTGGGAATTTAACCCCTAACCCAGGCAGTGATAGTGCCATGGTTTACCTATCGACTCACAGAAGTCTGCATGGTAGCAGGAAGGTGGGGGATATAAAAACAAGACGTGAGGCCAGATCGTCTCTTCTACCTGAGATCTAACTTTTTAATGTTGTATCATCCAGTTTTGGAAACTCACACAGGTAAAGCTGTAATCTAACTGGAAGCACATTGAAAGGTGAGCTGCAAACTGGGTAAAATAATTTGAACTTTGAGTGCAGCGACTGTGGACATTTTGAGCGACGCCAAAGGTAGCGCTGCCTCTGAGGTGGGTGCCACCGCTCCATAGGAAAACAATGGCTCAGATAGTACAAAGCGATTTTACTGGTGATCATGTGTACTGGTCTTTACAGCAACACCGCTCTCTCTCTCTCGCTCCACAGGCAGTCCCGTTGCCTCAGTAGCAGTGGACCCTAGCGGTCGTCTCCTAGCAACAGGACAGGAGGACAGCGCATGCATGCTGTATGACATTAGAGGGGGACGCATGGTCCAGACGTACCGGCCGCACACCAGCGATGTGCGATCCGTTAGGTTCTCCCCCGGATCGCACTACCTGCTCACTGGTTCCTTCGACAAAAAGGTCATGGTCTCCAACCTCCAAGGTAAGTCTAGTCTGTGGACAAAGTAATGGTACAAGTCCCCCAACCAAAAACAGCTAAATGCAAAGCTCACCTGCTGCCACCGTTTGTGGAGGCATTTGTTGAACGTGCTCTTTGGTTGTTTGTTTCAATAAAAAAGGAGTTCCAAGGCATTTATCAAGCAAAACATTGAAAGGCCTTTATTGCATGGTTGTTCAAAAGAACAGGTTAAAACATACTACATGCGTTTTGGGGTGCTACTCCCTGATGGCCAAACCCATTGGATTATGTTTGTCCTCCACAATGAAATCAGGATATGGATTGTTCATCAGTGCGTCACACACATGGTGGCTGGCATATTTAATACTCCTTTCTCGCTGCCTTTTCTAAGGTTCAGGCTGAGTGGGGTGGAGCAATGACCAGGGCAGTTTAATTGTAATATTTAGAGGCCATGTATTTAGCATTTACATTTCAGGTGCTCTTATCCCGCCCAGTACAATCACAGTCTTCCACTGAAACGCTGCATTTTTGCCTTGTAGAATCTAATGTAGGAAGTTGATTTGTCCCTCTCAATTGTGTGGCATGATTTTGTGTTTGCTTCCCTGCGCTCCATTCTCTCTGTGTGTCTAGGTGACCTGACCAAGCCGTTGCCCCTGACCGTGGTGGGAGAGCACGGCGACAAGGTGATTCAGTGTCGGTGGCACACACATGACCTGTCCTTCCTCTCGTCCTCTGCGGACCGCACCGTCACACTCTGGACACACAACCCCTAACACACACAAAGCACGCAGCCAGTGAAACACGCTAATATCCTCTCATACACACTTTGAAACACACACATCCCCAGAGAACACACTGCTCCTTTTGCACTGTCTATAATGTCACACACCCTTGCGACACACCTGCCATTAAACACATGTAATCTTGTCGCATACAACGTGTAAAACGTGCATACGCAGACACCGGTGATATAGAGCCTGTCCCCCCTGACTGTATGCAACCAAATTAATACAGACTTGTGATCCATCAAAAGCCCACATATTGCTGGTTCTGCCTTTTCTTTACAATATGAGCACCTCTCATGCTGGCTGATGTTTTCTTGAGGGGCAAACAGGAGGGTAAAACACCCTGGATCATGCATTATCCTCAGTATCACTCCTATCTTCATCCCTTAATCCATGCGGTGGTATCCCACATTTTCTCACTCCCTTCGCTCATCAGTCACTGCATGTACATTTGTTGAGGATAGACGCTACTGTGCTTTGTTCGTGATGGTGCCTTCCTTGTGTTCTCAGTTTCCACTTAAAAGAAAGAAAAGGCATTTCTAAAGATCTAATTATGTTGCTTAATTTTAAGACTACATTCCTCATTATTTTGCACATTGTTTTCTTACAGCTGGCGTTACGCTGCTATCGTTTGAAAAACACAAGTTGAGTTTATGGTGTAAAATTCGGATGTAAATTATAACGTGTCATTTTATCAGCGGGTGAATCTGTGGAAGTCAATATTGCCTAGCTGTTGGATCAGCGGTTGTCATTACTATTGTCTCATGTTACTGTGCCCATTGCATTGCTAGAACTCAAAATGTATACATTTGCTTGTGCATTTGTTTTAAATTTAAAATCAGTGTTTTGCTCTGAAGCTGTGTCTTGCAATGGAAGAATAACTTATGTCAGCATCAAAGGGAATAACAAATGTGACCCTAGTGTTGTTCAGTTTAGGATTTTTCACCGTACAAGCTTTAGTTTGTCTACTGCTGTATTAATATATAACAGTAGGTGGCAGTGTTTGCCTTTAAGAAGGTTATTACCGTATGCACAATGAAATCTTAATGAAAGCAGTTTTTATATTTATTTGGAACCAGTATTTGGGTCATATACATTGTATTCCTTTCTATTTTATGTTTGCACTTTGTCTTTTACATTTCTAATACTGGTTTACTTATCAATATATATTTCAATTTTTGTTTATATACAGTGTATTGTTTTAACAAATAAGGCCAAACTAATATAGATGTATTTATTTCTCAATTGTGTTTTTATGTATGTACAGTTATTAGTATGTTTTTGAAATGCTAGTGGTTCTTTCCTATTCTTGTTTTAAAAAGTGATTTGGTTAATTCAAGCTCATTGAAGTGTGATTGCTGGTACGTTAACTAAATAAAAGCGTCATTTACACTTCAGACAAGTTGTATATTGTTTACCTTGCACATTTAAAAAAAGGCAACACGACATTCCTACACTAAATGAGGCTTTATTCCTCTGACCTCAATCAAAATATATGTACTAGTATAAAAGAGCATAAGGGCCTGTACATTGGTTAAATTCATTCTTTTATCAAAGACGGTTTATCTGAAATAGCCTTTTAGAAATTCCTTTACCTGACCTAGGTAACTCCTATTGTAAATCAAACCAAAAACTGACATACAAACAATTACAATACATGGAAAGAGTGCTGTACCTTTGTGTCCAGATTGATTCATAGACACCATTGTGAAAGTAAAGAGTGGTAGGACGGCAGTCTACAGAACCATAAAACAATCATCAAAATACAATAAATACAAACATAACTGCAATTGTGTATCTAAAGATACACTTTTGGTGATATGAAATTGAAAATGAGTACAGAATCATTCAAACAAGGATTACAAAAAACATACTGTTGTCCCTGATACTACTATTTGTTCTTGTTGTGCAAGTTCTGCTAATCCAGTTCTAGTTAAATTATTCATTATGCTGAACCACACTGAGTTTTTTCCCCATACTGTACTACATATAATGCTGGCAGTGCTTTGTATTGTCCATAAGGACATATATATAGGGAAACACTGATTTATTCTGCTTCTCACATTTGATAGTTGTTAATAGCCGATAGTGTTACCATCCACTGGTATAGAGTCAATATCATCCACATCTTCATAAAAACAAAAATCTGTCCTTCACTCTAGGTGTTTGGTTCACCCGGTCTCCTTGGTGTTTCACCCACAGCTGAAGCCCTGCTCCCAGGCATGGGTTAGTTGGAGCTGGGCCTGGCTGTGCAGCTTGCTGCGGAGGGCAGGGTGACACGCTGCTCGTCCATTCGTTTGGCCTGCGAGCGCATGATGAGGCTAAAGAAGTCCTCATCTGGTACGGTGGGGCCACGGGCCGAGGGAGGAGGGGGGGCGCAGCGTTGGTCATCCAAACGGGACCCCTGGTATAGAAAGAGGAAGGAAGATATGAGGGAGAGAGTGAGTTTAACATATGGTGATGCATTTGGGTGTATGCCAGTTGCTGTGTGTGCGGCCACTGGTGAGCTGGGTTATGAAGCATAGGGAAGTCATCTGAACAGCTGAAACTAGTAATATATGAAAGAACAGTGAAGCTAAACGTGTGGCAGATGAGATGTGTTCAAAAACACAGGTGAACATTGTCCTTGTTTTTTTATTGCAGATTGCCTGCGTTTGCCATCTGCTTCTGTGGTGACGTAACAGATGCCTCAGCATGTAAGACAGCTCATCAAGATGAGTGACAAGTGTTAGGGCGGGACCTTGACCAAATGAGTGGGAGGAAGGCAGGACTAACGGTACATTTCCTGCCTCAAGGCGAAGAGTTGCACATTCTAGTCATTTGTTTGAGAACAAATGACAGCACAATTGTACCACAGTATATCATGAACTAAAAGCCAAACAGCTGTTGGAACTGATCCTAGAATGGTCCCTGGAGCAAACCTGGGTCTCAAAAACAATCCCACCAATCTACAAGACATAAAGGAAAAACTGCCCTAATGTATAATTCAGTCAGCCTTTTTGCTCAAGCACTGAACATTCAGTCAAAATCCAGGTATGGCTCACCTGGCACTTGACGAGCATATCGAAGAAGTCGTCATCGGGTTCGGCGTTGTCTGCGTTGGCCATCAGGTGGCTGAGCACCGCCTGGCTGTGGTGCTGATTGAGCCTGAGGCCGGGCAAGCTTCCCCCTGCTGCTGCCGACTCCTCTAACCGCCGGCCTTGGGCACCCGAGACGTTCGCAGCCTCTGACACCGCTACAGCCGAGATAGTGAGGATCGCAGAAGAGGACAAGAGGAGGAATTTTATGTAAGCATGAAAATTAAGTTTTGTTGTGGGATTGGTTGAATTTTGTGTGTGTGTGTACTCACATTTCCTGGGAGCCGTCTCTGGGCCGCTGTTAAGTGACAGCCTGCTGCCCTTATCTTGTACTGAACAGCGCTGGTCGTCCATACGGTTGCTCTGGAAACGGCTGAGCAGGTCAAAGAAGCCCTCGTCTCCGAGAACGTCAAGACTGACTCGCTAATGGAGAAGAAAAATACCTAAGTGAAAAATGGCACGGCAAGACGAGAGAATGGACAATAGGAGATAAACATCACATTAAATACGTAAGCGGCACTGTTCCATGATCCGCTGTTAAGAGACTGAATGGGGTCAAGACAAGTGTGTGGTACCGGTCCAAGGCTCCCTGTGCTGCTGTACCTTTTGCGATCCCTGTGCAGGGGTCTGGCTGGTGTCCAGGGTGTTGCTGGTGTCCTGGAGGACCTTAGTGGAGCCACCAGCCTTGTGCTTCTTCCCGCGCAGACGGCTGACAAAGAACAGCTTGGAGGAGCTCTTAGCCAGGGTGGGCTTGGACTGTTTGGTCAGGATGTCACTGTTCCACTTCGAACCCTTCGACACCCAGGAATGGCCCACATTAACATGACGCAGAACGGGAACGAAAGGGGAAAGTTGTTGATATGAATATATACAAACTAGGGAGAGGATAAATGTTCTAATTACATATGGTTGGAAATCATTTGGAAATCTGGTTTTAGCAGCAAGGCGTGACTTACAAGGAGCAGTGAGGGAGCATAATGTGTGCGAGTGGAATGTGAACTTGCAGCTCTTACATTAATCTTGTCTGGAGTGAGTTTCATCAGCTCCAGGTTCTCCATGCTGTGTCTCCTGCTCATTCTGGGCCTTGCTCCTGAAACACATAACCTCCGTAAATACCTGAAATACATACCACACTGTCAAACCGCCGCTAATGACTTAATTCAGAGTTTAGGGTGTGTGATTGTACAGTTTTTTTGTACCATGCAGGTTGTAGTCTATCTCCTTGTTCTCTGATAGAGTGGAGCTATTTGTGCTATAGCTCAGACCCAGGACCATTTGGAGATCAGACACGTTCATACGAGCGGTCAGCTCCCCGCTCCTGTCTCCAGTCTGGACACAAATACCACACAAATGGAGAAGTTAACGTTAGCACTGAAGGATTTCTTTACCTGTTTTGTGGACTTTACTGCAAAGTACAGCTTTGCCATTTGGATGTACATAAACATGCATGCACTTCTAAAACCCTCTAGTCTAGGGTATAATTTGCTTTTAATTGAAATGCTATTTATTGTACGCATCAACCAGGAAATTTACAAAAATGTGCACTTAATAGAATATTGTTTTTGCATCGCTACATATTTGTTCAATGTGAAGTCAGAGGCTAGAATAAATGAGGTTCTACTGTAGGCCGATGTGGAGAAGCAAAATGTCCGTTTCTATTTTGTATGTACTGTACCTCTTTGGAGATCTCCAGGTGTTTCTCAGCAAAGTGCATGGCCTGGTCATGATTCCCCAGTGCAGTGTGAGCATTTCCCAGACTCCAACAGGCACGGCCCTCCCCAATCCTGCAGAAAATACACATCCAAAGGCATGTACAAGGTATGGTCAAAATATAGGAAACATCAGCATGAAGACTTTCTAAAGAGAGTGTGCTTTGTCATGGCTTGGTTTTGATCCACTCATCTCTTAGATGACAAGCTCAATTGCACGCACTGCCAAAAATGACTGTGAATGATTGTCTGGGCCCGATGGCAGTGGAAAAAGGAATCTCGAGTGACGTTACAGACGTTTTTATCCCATGTAAATACTCACTTGGGATCATACCTGGTTACAGCGATCGATAACATAGATAATCGGCTAACATCTCAGTTACGGTTTTCATTCCAGTGGACAAGCACTGGTGCTTTGTTAATGGGAACACGGTCATCCTGAGAGACAAAGCTTCCATCAAGAAAGAAGTGTCACTTAGGGTGAACGTGATCACTCAGATTGTGATAGTAATGGAGCATCACATTAGTTCGGGCAGAACGCTGTAGTCATGCACACCATCAGCTGATTGGCTATCAACTGTCCTATCCAACAGCACATTAGCTGATCAGTATCAGCTGACTCTTACGATCACACTGCTGCTCGTGTGTGTGTACCTGTCGTTGAGGTCCTGGGCTATGATGAGGTGTTTGAGGTGGTAGTCTATGGCTCTCTCGTAGTCCTGGAGAAGTGTGTAGGTGTTGCCCAGACTGTAGCAGGCCTGGGCCTCCACAGCACGATCCTTCAACTGCCTCGCCAGCTGCAGAGTTCTCCTGACAAACAATCAGACAAACTGGTTCAACTGCTGTGAGGCCTCAATGTTTGCCTCTGGCTTTCCATGGTATGAGCTGGTAATACAAAGTGTGGTAAAGTACAAACTGGTCATATTTTATGCAGTATAGCAGCTAGTCTAATATAATAAACAAGGAAAGGTTCTTGTTTGAATGCTGTGAATTTATTCCGGAGAATTATGAATTTAACATTTTTATTAATTCCACATTGTCTCTGTCGGTTAGCCCTCTTGACAAACTAATGTGTCTTTGATTTGGGATTTGTGAACGGATGTGGTTGCCATGTCTGACCAAACAAAACCCTGTGAAACTGTCTGTATTAGGCAGAGTCCAGACCCTTAAGACTCCCTTTGTTGTTGTCTCAGCTGGCCTGTGAGTGGGAGCTGGCAAACTTCACTAACAGGAGATGCGTGCCTGGGCTGGGTCCTGATGCGGTTGGCTTACTTGTAATGCTCTGCTGCCACTTCAAATTCCCCCAGAAATATATAGGCGTTCCCTAGGTTGCAGTAAGCCCGTCTCTCTGCCGAGCGGTCGCCAAACTCCTTGGCTATGAGCAAGCGCTGAGTAAAGAAATGAAAACATAATAGTCAAGTAATAGTCAAGCTTCTCTACGGACTGAAAGGCTTTGCGAACATGTTTTGTTAAGGAAAGGGTTTTCAGGGTTACACTGCACCTGTTCATGCGAAGCCACAGCATTGCGAAAGTTTCCCAACAAGTAGTGTGTGTTGCCAAGGTTGCCGTAGGTTCGGCCCTGAGCAGCCCGGTCTCCAAGCTCCTTCACCATGGCCAAGTTCGCCCTGGGAAACCCAGATACAACCGAATGGTCAGACAGCAACTCATTTCTGTGATATAGATATCCGGTTACAATAGTTAGCTTTGAGGCATGCTATTATTAGCGTATACAGTATATAATGGCACACTTACCACCGTTGAAACACTCACACACACTTGCCAGCACCATACACACGGACTTACTCGTAGTACTCGGCTGCCTTCCTCAGTGCCGTCATGACCTCCTCTGGGAAGTCCCCAGGCTCAGCTCCGCTCCAACAGATACTTTTGCCCTTGGCGTGGTACACGTTCCCGAAGTTATACAGCGCTCTTGCCTGGCCCACCTAACACATATACATTTCAATGAGTCCAGAAACTCCACCCAATATATAAAGTACCAACGCAGTTAAGTGCCACTCTTTGCATCACTCACTAATGTATATTCTGCCGCCTCACCTTGTCATTGATGTCCCTCGCTATGTCCAAGTGCCTCTGACAGCAAACCACGGCCTCATCAAACTGCCCCAGCACCTTCAACGTGTTGCCAAGGTTTCCGCTGGCTTTGGCCTCTCCGAGCAGGTCGCCAATTGTCCTATGCAAGACGCAGTGAGTGAGTAGGGTAAAGAAAGTACAAACCTGTAAGTAGAGTACTCTTGTGTAGGGCTAACCTGGTCAAGGTGAGGTCATGGTGGTGGAACTCCAGGGCCTTGGCGTAGTCGTGCAGGTGGAAGTAGGCATTGCCCAGCTGGCTGTAGATGGCACTCAGCACCTGCAGGTCCTCTGTGCCCACCTGGATGGCAGCCTCAAAGAAGGACACGCCAGCTCTGTAGTCGCCCACCTTACAGAGCCGTTCACCTTCCAAGGCCAGCTCCAGGCAGGATGCCTCCATCCTACAGCAGACAGAAGCGGCCCTCTTATACAACCGAAATCCCACTCAAGTGTCAAGCACAAACAAGGCTTTCTGGTCTGCTGTTTGTGCTGGCTAAGCTTCAGGGGAAACCTGCTTACTCGCTTGCAGAGTAGTTCCAAAATAACTACAATCCAAAATTCCAAATATGTAAATGAAGAACCAAAGCTGAAGAAGTTATAGAAAAATGGAAAGTCTTTGGTAACCTACAGACAACTGACTGGACTCCACTCACAACCAAGGTACAAAATCTCTTTCTAAGGAGAGCTTTCAACAGGGAATGTTGTTTAGCTACCGCTACTTCCTTCCACCTTCAGAGAACAATGGCCCGAGTTAACTGAGGTTCGTTTGTTATGGTGGGTCTCACATCCTTTCGGCAAGGCCCAGACAGTAAAGTGGGCTCCTTGTACACTCAAGTGAAACTTAAGAGTGGATAGAAATGTTATAGAGCACTAATGTTCACCATTACCCTCTTTATTACAATCATATCAGGCTAGATTCAGTTTCAGAAATTGTTTGAATATTTTGTGCCGTTCCTTAAGACCCCAGAGTAGTTAAGCCTCATGGAGTTCTAAATGAAGTGTGTCAGGCCACAGGAGAATCTACAATGGCAGATAGATTATCTGCAGATGGATTAATTGCAGATTAAGCAACACATTTGTACACGGCAAAAGGTTTTGCAGTCGTGCCACGTTTTGGTTTTGAGCAAACCAACCCACTATTTTGTTGGGGATGAAATTAGCTTCACACAAAGTCTATTCAATATTGTTTTTCAAGCTTTCCTCCTGTTCCCACCCAGTGTTTTGTTGGGAAGCTCTCAAAGAAAACGAACCCACAGAGACCCACAAAGGCTAATCTGGGCTGCTTCACACAATGTAATAGGCTACACGGTCTATGGTGTGCTACTGAACTGACATAGAAATAACATGCCAGGCTCAACAAGGTAGCTTGTTTCTTCATTCTGTTACTCAAACATGGTGTTCTGAATAATTGGTAAAGTTAATCGAAACATTAGTCTTAGGCCTGAAATTAGAATAGCATACTTTTTGTTTACTACAAAGTAACAACACATGACCCCACTCAAACATTGGCAAATACTAGCCTACCTGCGGGCTTTTCGTGTCTTACAACAACAACAACAACAGCACATGGAACATCTGAGAGGCATCTACAGAGGCTTCCACTGGGGAAGACGTCCAGGCTGCAACTCACTGCACGTCTCAGATCCAATTTACTAGCCTATACTGAAAGAAGATGATGAAGAGCTTGTTTGGTTTTCAATCAAATCTAAATAATGTCATAAAAGATATAGCTCCTTTCCAGTAACAACAATACCACTGGTCATCTTACGTAACAGACATTTTTCTACCACATATAGTAAAAGCTTTCAAGGTGAAGCCTGTGATATTGTCGTGGTATTAAACTCAACCAGAGGGCAGCAGGGAACTTTCTGAATCAGCGTTTTCTCAGATAATCTGCTTGTCTTTCTCTCAAGATCTTTCTTCTGACCTGGACACCTGGAGATTACAGGAGTAGAGTGCACACCCCTCAGATTACAGAGCTGTTCAATGTTAAGGAGCTTTATTAGATGCGTCAGACACAAGTGGACCCTGTATTTAGTCTAATGGAATCACTTGATTGAGAATAACCACCCGGCTAGTACTTCCACCAAGTATATGTCTGCTCTATCCCAAAAAGTCGGACAAACTTTAGAAGTTTGGATAAGCAGTGATGAATTTTTCAGGGGCTTGTTAAATATTGATGCTAGCTGGAGCAGTTCTTCCTGTGTTTGGCAGGTCACACCTGCTGCCAGTGTTCTTTACCTGGGCAAGTGGGGACAGCTGGGTGACGCCTACTTAAGTCCCTCACCTGCCTTTAGTCAACAAACTCACAGGAAGCACTGTGAAAAGCAACTCCCACTCACTCTAATTTAACTTTAAGCTTTAATTTTCAAATCCATATTACTCGTGATGCCAACTAGGCTACACTAAATGGAAAAAAGACAGCATGTTATGTATTAAGCATTAGAAAGCATGAAAATACCAATATTTGTTTTCTCATTTAACCATCATCTATTAATTTCCTGTCCCATCTAAAACTAGTAAAGAAAAAGGAAAAGGTGGAAAATGGAGCCATGCTATCTTTTCTACAGCCATACCTTAGATGAGAAATGAGAGATGCCTACCTGTAGCGGACATGAAAGGACTGCTCCTCAGTTCGCATGCTAACCATTGAGCCACTGGTATCCATTGAAGTGCATAATATGAGGGACAATCCCAGTTTATATCCAGAAAAAAATGGTTGCGTTTAAAAATAAGAGTTGACAATTAAAAAAAAAAGTTGTTTGGCTGAAGGGAGGAGGGCAAGAGGAGGACCGCCAAACTAAAAATCACCCTTTTTGGTCATGTTTGTGACCGTCCCTCTGCTGAATGTAGACTGGGGAAGGTAACCCCATCAGTGTAACAGAGCTGCAGTCTTGAGCGTCAGTCCGTAGGGCTGCGTTCGTTTACTGTATGTTTTGCGTCACTGCCCCACGATCTCTCCTCAGCGGCCCTCTGTGAAGAGAACACAAGATGCTGTATGTGAAGCCTCATTCCGGCCACACGATGCCATGGCAACACCAACCAAACAGCAGCGCGCACAAGCAGGGCAGGCAGGAAGTGAGGTGGGAATGAATCACACGCAAGCTGTCAATTTCAGGCAGTGACTCAATTCGTCCAGACTTGGAGGTATCTACAAGGTGATCAAGCTACAAATGCCTTGGGATGTAGCCTACGCAAGCAGATATGCAGGGAAGAGATCACTTCCAGTGTGTGCAAATGCAAATCATATGTAAAACAACCTGCTGCATGATTCATGAGGAAGGTCACTACATTAAAACAAAAAGAGGTGAAATAATCCAGACACCACTTGCAAAAAAAACAAAAGGAAGAAATTAGAAGAATTGACAGTGTATGTAATTTCCACCAGAAGAAAGGACAATGACAAGCAAGCTAAATGGATAAGAGACTAGACCAAGGAAAGACCAGAGCCAACCATTGCCTCATTCCCACATGAGGTCATACTAACCACACCCACTGTCACCAAGTTTAGCCCCTCGGCCCCTCCCCTTAACACACACACACACAGTGGGAAATGGATGATGCTTTCAACTAAATAACAACTGAGAAATGTAGAGGTGATAAATAAGCAGAGGCTTATGAGAATTGTATGTTTATTGAAAAACCTATAAGAAGGCATCTTTAATTTTTCCAATAGATTTTTAGGGCATCATACTGTAACTTGTCAGTCTACCTGGCAGTAAATCAAATTGCATTTTAGATTTGATTATAGATTAGGCATCGTGAATCACCATCATGTTCTTTATCCAGCATTCTACATGCTTTAAGCCCAATATATAGGCCACTCTCACTGGTATGCTAAATTGTCTTCCTACTTGGCTTAGCACTTTCCAATCAACAAGATATCAGTCAGCTATTTTTGGCTGCAAAAGTCATGTCACTGTCCACATCACAAAGGCCAGCTATTGTAAGCTTATCACCACAAGTATCGAGTACTAATATAAATCCACTGATGAGATCACATTACCATATGAACTTCATTATTAGTTAAAAGTCTAATTGGTGTCAGATCAGTATACCAAATATACAATACTTTATGAATGTAGGCCCAGTTCTACCTACCTAACTGATGTACAGTAGCCTTGCAGGTTCTTTTTTCCCCCTGACATGTATTATCAAAAAGTAAAACTAAGATAATCAACATTCAACTCATACTGTAAGAAGAGCTGCACTAAAGCTTAAAACACAAATGACAACCAAAACAGCAAACAACAACTAGGGCTGTTCGATATGACGATATGCATCGTGCGGCGATAGAAAAATGTCTATCGTAGATATTTTCCTCTATCGTTTCTATCGCCATTGCCACAAAAAAGCAGCAGAACTGCTTTACGGCTGTATTTTACGTCATTCCCGACCCCGCTTTACGTTCTCTACACGTGGACTGGAATAACAAACACATGGCCCAGTGTGACACAGAACAAAACTTTTTTTTGCCTGTTAAACAACAGTTTCCAGTCACGCTAATTATTCCACTGATTTAAAACCAGAAAAACATTTTATGCGATGGATCATCAGCTCTTATCACGAGCGTGGCTCTGTATGTGATCTGGACCGTTTAGCCTCCATCATCATTTTACACTAACCATCTGCTGATGATGGGGCTAAATTGGGAAAGGAATGTCCACTAGGGACGGGCGGATCGAAACTGGTATCGCTACTTCGATACTCGCATGCTACTTATTTGGTATTGATTCCCTTTGAAAAGTATCAATTTCAAAGTTATTTTTAATCCAAAATGCGTCACTCAAGCGTCATAGTTTCACTACAAGGTGGGAAATTCCCCAGTTCCAGGAAGGCAGCCATACAATCTCCAAGAAGTGTGAAAGTATCATGAAGGGGATTTAGTTTCATGGACTTTACAATTTACAATGTCCAGAGGTTTTACAAGACTGCTTTTCAACATGTTCCCAAAAAACATTCTATTTTCAAAAGCAATTCAGAGCCTTTTTCTAATTCTGATTGTTGGTTTACTTTTACTTATTAATTAATATATGATTGTTTGTCTCTTTTGGTCGTTTCTCTTCTGATACACTGCTGTAGAGTGTTAAATAAAAAGTACATTAATGTAACTGCTTTGGGGTCAGTTCTTAATGCAAACATTAATATTCTAATAAAGCACCAGGTTAGAGGGTTCCTTGTACAATTTACAGCATTAGTTCTCTGAGAACCACTTTCATATCCAAGCAAAATTGGTATTGTAACTGAAATATCCCTAACCGAATAGATATTGAATCATATCATATTATGTTGTACAAATTCTTAATCACATTTACAGAAAACATACTATATACCGTGATATATATTGTTATCGCGATATGAAATTACCCATATCGTGATAGAAGATTTTGCCCATATCACACAGCCCTAACAACAACAAAACATCAAAGACTAAGAAGCCTACACTAGAACACCATTATTGTTGTGACAAACATGCAACAATCCAATAAGCCCTTGTTGATGTCAGCCATTCCCATTCATCTGAGATTAAGGCTGGTAAAGTTCTCCCACTGTTCAGAGCAGACTAGATGATACACCAATAGGGGTATGCATGTGTGTGTGAATGTGTGTTTATGTACAAATGCGGTATATGTCAAGAGCTAAACTAACTAACTTACGTGCTGATCCCACCCAGGTGACTTTAGAATCTGACACACTTTGCTGAGATGGTACATTTCCACAGAGTCTTGTATTCCGCCATAATCCATGTACTGTACAAAAATAGACCAAAATAACACTGGCACATTATAGTCCCATGTCTATTTGAAGTCCTTGTGTTTTAATCAACCCTTCTGGAAAAAACAAAAAATGACGAGAACTAAACCATCTTTTTGCCCAGCCTGTTATTCCTGCTACTGCAGTAGTGAATGTGAACAGTCATAATCCAACACAAAGGGCGTTGGGAGTCTGTGCAGAACATAACCCTGCATATGTTTATAATCAGCGTCTGCCAGTGTTCGTGCAGCCTTTTCCAGTACTATATGCCAAATGGGTGTGTTTCTGAGAGATCTGGTCACAAAGCTGCAGTGTGCATGAAGAAGTGTGTAAAAGGGGATAACGCCACCCATGACTAAGGGAAGGGCACGTCAAAGGAAACAAGAGGCTGCCTTTTTAATGACAGCTTCACAGGAGGTGATCACCGGCTCTTTCGGTCCCAAACAGGACCTTGTGTCATCTTAAACACTCGGCAGGTGGGATCTGTTTTCTTTGTGTCCACCGCCCATTGATGCACTGAAATGGCCGCAACCTCTGAGAACCAAATCAAAGCGTGGAAACACCACATTGCAGCGTTGAGCCAGCAAAGCCCTCACCAACACAAACAGGAGAAGATGAAACAGTACTAGGATACTGACCGGTAACTCTTCAATACAGGGACAGGAAATCTGGAGAGCCTGCAGGGAAAGTAGTATGGCCATGAATACATCCAACAACACTTTCATCTATTCAACATCCAAGAGAAATGAAATGTCAGCCACTCATTGATTGACAGACATCAACATTAACGTCAGCAACAATCGTTACAAACAGCAACTTGATTGATTATCCGAACTCTACATCAGTTCGTACAGGTTTGACTTAGTTTGTACTGAAGTTAGTAGTTTGACCGCGGTGGAGAAGGTTAACGCGAGACTTTAGTGACGGGTAGTATTGTCAGTCAAAGGTCTGCTTCGCCAAACTAACGTTAGTTCAACGCATGGGTGATGACGTACAGTGGCTCGCATCAAGCTAGTTAGCTTGTTAGCTACTCAACTTACGTTAGACGATCCAGTTCGAACAATGGTGGATTATCGTCTTCTTTTATTTCCCCCCTGGCAGAATAACAACTTGGTTTCTAACAACGGGCGGTTGGCGGCTAAGTATGAATGTAAAGGTATCATAGCCAGCCTAACACCACATTACCCAGACGCCTTCACACTCTATCTTGTGAAACTAATAGTTGAACTTCGAAGAAGACGAGTAAGAACAAAACCCCCTGTGGCTGTACTCTGTTTTTAGCCACGTAGCCAATCAGAGGACGATATTCAAAGATAGCCGCGCCCATATAACAGTCATTGGACCAATCGATTTAAATAGAACGGAGAGCGTGACGTTACTGCCGCCGTTCAGCTGTCAGTGTCGGCAGCCAGCGGCTAACTTGACCCGTGTTTGAAATGTGGAAACCTTCGTTGCGTTGCAAACTGGGTAACTGTTTCCCCACTAGGAGTTACACCCCGTGTGTTCACCGACGAGGGCGAACCCGTCAGGTCAGCTGACAGGTCTGAGTCGGGAGAAGCATCACACCCGGAAAGCCTTGCTAAAAGCAGCAGGGTGTCCCAAGTCTTTGCTGCCGCTGCTCGCTAGCTAGCTAGCTAACTTCCTCCGCGGGGTTACCAGGCAACCAGACCCCGCCTGCACGCTGCCGGTGCGCGACACCAGACGGTCAGCCCTGCGACGTACATTATTGATGATAGAAACCCTTCCCGTGAAACGACGCGGCGTCACTGCGAGACTCCTAGAGGAGCGAGAGGGACAGGCTGCGGATCTGCATGACTCAGCCCTGATGTGGGATCGCCGAGGGACCGGTTCATTCACACACAGTGAGTTACCAACGCCACAGTATGCCATTGGACATTACAACTGTTTTGAAAACTTTACATGTGTTAACTCTGCAAACTGTTGCATAATTGTGAAGTGATGGCCACAATATGGACAGATGTGAGCTATGGAAGTACAGGAATAGTTTTTATATTGAATTGATCATGGCCTGCATTGCAATATCACTTCCTGGCAACGCAGAAGAACTAGTTAACCAGCTTTCACAATACATTCACATGTGCTCACACATAGGCACACGCGCACACACAACTCTTTCAGCCGTTACTCAACACGCATTCATACAAACACCCTCCACCCCCCCAAACCTTCGCCCACACAATGCATAGATTGTTGAATAATTGACGGCTTAGCACATTTTGATCCAATGTTGTCTGTTCGCCAGCCGGCGTTGCCAAGGAATGAACAGGTGCTCCATCCTCCTGTCTTTACGCAGGCCAAGAGAGGCTTGAAGAGCCTCCACACGCGCCGTCTGTCGGAGAGAGAGTGTCCATGGAGGAAGATCCTGAGGAATCGGACGATGGCGTCGAGGGACAGGACAGGTGTGCTGTGCTGTGGGAAAGGTGCATCCAGCAGAGCATCTTTGTGGACCTGAGTGAGGATGAAAGTCTCCACTTCAGTGATCTGGAGAGTTCGTTTGCTGTACATCTCTCCCCGGCAGAGTCTGCTGCCTCGGAGGCCAGCATCCATCTCAGTGGTACGTCCCACAGTCATCGACATATGTATTCTGTCTGCTGAACATTTCGTTTGTAGTTTTTTGACTGACTTGCTATCTACACTGAACTATACCTCATACGGCCTGCATATATTGTGTACAATGTCATAACACAGATGTAACGTAGTTAACATTTGATATTTGAGCAATGCACAGTGTTTTCGTCAGGTATTAGTGGTGATGGCAGGCTGGGGTGGAAAAAGACACAAAGTCAAACAATAGATAGGGCTATTAATATGTTACACCAGTGATCTGGGGGATCTGTTTGTGATGTTGTGGTGGAGCTGCCACAAAATAGTCAATATAGCATGGGAAAAGACTGATGTTTCAAGGCAGCTGTGTGACACTTCAATTAGGCGGTCATATTGTTTCCTGTCATTTGCAGGGAGCGCAGAGCTGTCAGCCTTGGATGACACGTCCTCAGAGTGCAGTAGTGTCAGCGGTCAGAGTGAGAGGGGGGTGGAGGGCGAGACCAAAAGCAGCAGAGTGCGTGTGTCTGCCCAAAGACCGAACACCATGCGGGATGAGCCGCCCTTAACCCAGGGGTACGAGGACCCAGTGCAAAATACCAGTGACGAAGATCAAGAAGACCTGCCCTATGATGGTGACCTAGGTAGCCTGTACTTTAACCACACATCTAGCTCTGAGGGGAACATGAGCTCTGATGGAAGGGAAACTCTTCACGGAAGCCCCGAAGCCCCTGAATTAACGACAGTAGATAGAGATAATAATATCATAGATGATTTGGCTTCCATAGAGAGTAATGCTATGAAACCGGCGTCTGGGTCACGAGAGGAAGTCAAGACAAAACAGGACAGCTGTATTAATGCCTCCAAGCCACGTGAGGGTGCCTTTCTATGCAATAATCCTGTCGAAGCCAGACGGCCAGACATCAACCACTTGTTGCTGCGGCACTTCTCCCAGGAAGAGCTGCTGTGCTCAGGTAGGCTGATCGAAGCAGAGACCCTACCGGAGGTGTCCCTCCTGGAGAGCATGGATGAAACTCTAGTTAGCCGGGCTCCAAGACACAACAACAAGGACATTCTTAGAAATGATAGTAGCTGCGCTGGTGACAGTGAGATTAATCGGAGTTCCTCCCGAGGATATGGGGTCAGGGCCGATGAAAAGAGTGACACTGCTTCAGAGATATCGGCAAGTTTGGAAGAGGAAGCTGAAAATGAATTAAATAATGTCACCTCCACTGCTACTGACAGCATTGCATCAAACTCTAAGAGTATAGGCTCTAAACAGGACGGTGGGGAAAGCACTGCGCTTGATTTACTGAAGCAGGAAAAGGCCAAAGAAGATCCTCAGGCTCAGAGCATCGCACTGGTGCGTACCAGGTCCTTCAGCGAGATGAAGTACGGCCAAGGCCAAGTCCATTACCCTCTCCCTGACTTCTCCAAGGTTGCCCCAAAGGTCAAAATCCCCCAAACTCCTACTGGTCCTGCCAGGCCCATTGCTCAGTCCCCCAGCACCATGCACAGAGCCCAGTCTTCTCCAGGGATACTTGAGTTGATCAGCAGAGTACTGGAGGATTCAGTCCAGCCACCAGAGAAGCCCTATGTCTTCAAAGACCAGGACAAGCAGACTGCCCCAGCACTGGTGCATCACCTACAAGTGGGTTTGATCTTTACTCAGTACTAGTGCATTAACAAAGTGATGTGGACACATATTGTCTTAGGCATAGGCCTTCTTTATTTTAACATTTGTCCCATTTCTCACCCGTCTCCTAGGCTGAATATGATAAATTGCTAACCAAATATGCTGAAGCAGAGAACCGTATTGATCAAATGAGACTCGGAACCAAAGTAAGTAAGGTGTTATTTCTCGATTGTCTGACCTAAACCAAGTAGGCACTCAAAAATTCAAAACGAGTTAAAAACTATATTTGCTGTCAAATTACTAATGTATGAATCTCTTTTAACAGGCTCAGGCCCCACCAGAACTACACCTTGATTTAGACTGCGATGATCATCAGGATAACTTAGGTGAGGGGAACCATTTGGGATCATTGGCTCCTCCCCCTCCCCCATCAGGTACGTCTCTGTTTCTGACATCTGATATTATGACAGGTCGACAATACTTTGCTACAACCAATTACCCATTCAAGTGCAACCTGTTTCCATAGAGACAAATGAGGTCGGATGACACAATTCTAGTTACAGAAACAGCTTCACATAAGTGGCTTTGGAAGAAGATGACACACATGAAGTCACGTTTCATTATTCTATCATTTTTCACATCACAAGGTCATCAATTATGCATTATGTGCCATTTGTTATTATTCACAAGACGGAGATTAGCAACATCCACTTATATATTGTCACTCCGTTCTTGATATGTTTTCAGGGAAGTTTGATGTGGAACCAACCCTCCAGAACAACTTTCAGGAGCTGAACACAGCTTCCTCCAGCCAGCTTGACCAACAGGGTCCCAGCGATGGGGAAAGGATGACCGCTGAGCTAAGAGACATCATCAGCCAGTTCATGCAGAAGGTCACTTTGAAGATGTGCCGAAATATGAATATGCTACCATTAAATTCACAGAAATCTCAAACCATCTGTTTACATCCTCTATTCAGGTGGAAGAATTCAAACTGAGTGTAAGCTATATGTCAGTCAGCACTGCAGAACAGCAAATGGTAAGCACTGTATACTTCCTGTATGTAATGCACCAGATATGGCGATATAGAGCATCTGGATTTCATGTTCCCAGTGAGTATTGTAATTTATCTGTTTT